>CAMZMU010000050.1:32878189-33160275 GCA_947311845.1 Poa pratensis
CGATGTCGTCGTTGAGCCTTGGAGAAATTCGCCGTACGTAGTAATGTAATAGAAGTTATTGGAGTCGGAGTAGTCGAGGTAGGCGACACGCCTTTCCGAGCTTGCCGGACTCGGGGGCGCGCCGGGGACGAAGGCACGCGTCGGTGGTGCCAATACCGGACGTGCGAAGACAGGGACCATCATGAGCCATGCGAGCCAGAGTTGGAGGGATCAACAAGGAAATTCTCCGTGACCGGTCGGTGCGAATAAGTTGTCCGCCGTTGACGCCGGAGTAGACGAAATAGTTGCAAGAAGAAAATTGTTAAAGTAAAAATAAAAATAGACTGCAACTCTGGCGGCGAGGTCGTGATGGACGAAGACGACGAAGTAGTTGTTGATGGAGATTGAACTATAGCGGTAGTTGATTTCGGGAATTAGACCCGCGTTTTCCGCTTGTATTCAGCGCGGCGTCGCTGGTGGAGAAGAGGAAGATTTTGTTGGCGTTGACGAGGACCACGATCGGTGGTGGTGGCGACGAAGCGATGATGTTGGTGTAGATGGTTTCGGAGTCGATAGCTTGGTGAAGATCGGCGGCGTAGATGTGCAGCAAGATGCATCTTGACTCGGAGAGATCCATGCGTGTCCCATGTGCACATGCACGCATGCGAACATGGAATCCAAAATTCTTGCATGCAGCCCTTGTGCCGCCCGTAGTTGCCTGACGTCCAGCGCGTATCCGGCCGGTCGGCCGGACGGAGCAGCTTGAGGCAGACGTTGGTGTATCGATCAGATCTGCATAAATTATTTTGGTGGCTAAAGCAAACTAGATCTAATTGGAAAACGAAAATTGGTATAACTATGGAATGGATCTAATGAATTTGAAACAAAAACTAGCTACGAGATGCGACGCCCCGGCGATCATGGAGATCGATTTCGCCGGGGGCGGCGCGACGGAAGTAGTGGCTAAACCCTAGGTTGAGGAACGGAACGCTCTGATACCATGTAATATTGCGGAATTCTATTGATAATTGGATCGATGATTACAATGAGCCTCCTGGGCTGTTTATATAGAAGTACAAGACTTGGAGGGCAAGAAGCCTAATAGAGATAGAATTGGACTAAACTTAAACTACCAAAATAAACCTAGCCGTAATATACTCCAACAATTTCTAATAGAAATTTGTTTGTAGAAGACTTAATTCTCATGATCGTTGACGGTAGAAGTGGTAAAGATACAAATTACGGCTAGAGGAATTAGTTTTTTACTTCAAAGATAGCATGCAAAACCATAATCTTCTGTTGCAACGGTCTTTTAGTACCCCAAATTTACTAGGGAAGGCAAACATTGGTTCCCCTTTTGGTTCTGGAATCAAAACTTTCAGACATGGAAGCCGCAGGCCATTGTATGGTTGTATGAAATGTGTGTGACAAGAGGCACAGAAGTTCCCTACTAATTAGACAATGCGTTCAACACACACATGGGAATTCCACGTTGTTTTGCAGCTGAAGGTGCCCAACTTAAATCTAGCTTCCAATCCTACAGAAACCCAAACTTGAAAATAAGATCGTTTATGTGATTATGTCCTCTTTATCCCAAAAATATGTATCGTTTATGCTCCGTTGAATTCTCTACAGTGGAACGACTAACACGCAATCATGGGTATAATGCAGCTCAATCAACCTGCTGCTCGGTCACAGCCAAAGGTCGAATGATGCTCACTACTGTTGTCTACATAAGCAGGAAGTTGTGTTAACCGGTTACTGGGTGTTTGGGGCACATCACTGAACATGTTCAGCGAGTGTTAATGACATTCGAGTCTCGATATGACAATGGGAGCCGTTGGGCTACTTTTGTTGAAAAAAAAAAGAAAGTTGCCTGAACATCCATGTCACATATTTTTTACAGTGACATTTTAGCTAGTGAAATGGAAGAGAAAATGATACGAGAGAGTAAAGATTTAAATGACGATGTCGCTAATACTAGTTAACAAAAAAATTGCTGAAAGGCTTGGTTGTTCCATAAAAAATGTGGAAGCCCAACATATTTTCAAGAAAGGGATAGGATCTAATCTCCCACCCTGCGGTTCTCCGATCCATTGACACATTTTTTTACAGTTTCTACGGACATTTTAGCTAGTAAAATGGAAGAGAAAATGATACGAGAGAGTAAAGATTTGAATGACGATGTCGCTAATACTACTTAACAAAAAAAATTGATGAAAGGCTTGGTTGTTCCATAGAAAATGCGTAAGCCCAACATATTTTCAAGAAATGGATAGGATCTAATCTCCCACCCTGCGGTTATCCCGAGGGGGCGGCTCTGGTGAAAGGCTTTGCCCGCCGTGGGATGGTCTGTGGGAGTCGCAGATATCATGATGGTGGGTGTGCAGAAGTACGGATCAAGTGCAACTACTAGTTTGGCATATTTTTAGCTTGGCTTCAGGTGATTGTTGCTGTGAGGGCTTCATCCATATTCGTCTATGGTGAAGTCGGATTCGCTTGCTCGAGAAAGAGTGATGGCGCTGATGGTTGCGGTGATCTATCAGTTTTTTCTTCAAGGTTGTGTGTGAGCTATATCTGTTGTGACCCTGATTTGGTTGTCTGCCCTCAAGTCTATGATTGTTCGACTATGTTTTTGTCACGCGCATGACACTATAAGATTACACAGAACTGCTGACAGAAAAATCATGGTGATGATAATTTAGTGAGAATTATAAATAATTGATGACAAAAAGAATTAAAGAGTGACAACATACATGGAACGAGCAGCTGCAGGCAATGCACAGATACGAGATACGTGCACAGATATGTTTTCTCTAATTCTTATTTATTCGGCAGCAAAGGTGCACGTTTGAATCTTGGACCTACGTACAACAGCTGCATGCACAGCATTCCTCATCGATCAGCTAGTACTCCGATACGTGCACGTTTGAGTCTTGGACACGTACTTACGAACAATACATAATACGGAGTAGTACATACGAACGCGTGTGTAGCTAAATTGACCATGTCAAGGAAACGACTAGTGCCTCATCCATCGAAACAAACTCCAAGATAAAGCGATCTGCTCGTTAATTAACAGCACCGGCAGAGACGCCGCTCATGCTTATCCTCTTATCTCTACGCATACCATGCTCCAGCGATGGATATAAAAGGGGTCTCGGTTAAAACTCTCAGGAGGTTAGACACATTCACCACACACTCATACGAGGCCATTTTTCATCAGCACCACCACTACCCACACTTCCATTTCTTACACCGGCTCGCCTCATACACACATATATCATATTTCATCACCCCTTCCAATCTTGCTCGGTGGATTCTTCTTCAAGGCGTGGATCGATGGCGACACTTGGTGATATCTTCTTCTTTTATGTTGCAGGTTCGTGGCATCTTGTGGCTCTACGCGATTTATATTGCCGCCGCAGATGTTTTGCTTTCTTGGTGTCTATCGGCTCTACGCGATCAGATCGCCGCCGGTGAGGTTCGTCGTCCGATATGCAAGATTGAGGTTGTCCCGGCTCTACGCGATCAGATCGCCGCCGGTGAGGTTCGTGGTCTGATATGCAAGATTGAGGTTGTCCGGGCTCTACGCGATCAGATCGCCGCCGGTGAGGTTCGTGGTCCGATCTGCAAGGTTGAGGTTGTCCTGGCTCTACGCGATTAGATCACCGCCGGTGAGGTTCGTGATCCGATCCGCATGAGATGATGTTGTCCCGGCTCTACGCGATCAGATCGCCGCCGGTGAAGTTCGTGTTCTGATTTGCAATGGTGATGTCGTTCGGGCTCTACGCGAATTGGATTGCTGCCGTGGATGATTTACGGTTTGACTCCCAAATTGGTGGTCCATGTCATCTCACAACTGCGATAATCTCCAAAGAATATAAGTGTATTATTGTTCACTAGCACAAGACCCGTGCGTTGCTACGGGCAAAAGGCGAGCGAGGAATATAGATCTTTGCGTCGTGGCAAGCGAGGAATCTCTCCCGCCTTGACATCTTTTGTTGATCTCTATGTGATTTACCGATATGTCTTGTCATTCGAAAGCATGGTGTTGAGGAGTGAGGAGATGTGTCAGTGTCAGCGGCGCGCACCTCTCGACAAGGTACAGGTTGATAGTGACATAATGGCCGGACTTTGACGTTGTACAAAACATTGCCGTTGTAGCCAATTTTGTACGCCTCAAGATGTCGTTCAATCGCTACTTGAATATAGATCTTGAATTTTGATATCATGTCAAGTGCTGCAACGGTTTCGGACCTCATGGGAAGATCAGTAGTGATAATTGACATGAATTATGTTATTTGCGTCCTTTAAAAAAATGTTTTTCGCTTGCAGCATTTCAGCCTCTTTGGAATCTTAACATGGTTTTTTCGTTGATATGTCAAGATAGCACAAATAATAAGCTGTCTATTTAATCCTCACCAACGAAGCACTCACCCAACAGTGGCCCTGGAAGAGCTGGAACATGGCGCATCTGCGTAGAGCTAGCAACACACGCAAATGAAGCATACATACGCACGCATAACGCATAAGCACACAAAACGACACGTCCAGCACGGAGACGGGCGACGGCGCTCTAGACACACGCGGGAGGAAGACGATGCACGCACCTGCCATGAATCTCCAGCAATATAGCTAAACCTCAAGCTTCTCCTCGCAGAACGACGCCCGCAGCAGGGTAAGAACCAGATCGAGACTCAACAGCTAGGATCTGAGCCTGAGGTCATGGCCTCTCCCGGCGCCTCAGCCCTGGCTGCCGCGGACAGAATCAGAAGGGAAAGGAGAAGTGGCACGGGGATGGCTTTGGGCTGCCGGATGCGGTCGGTGCGGTGAAGGCGTGGCTCCGGCGGCGGCGGCGGAAGATGGAGCCGGTCGGGTAGTTCCGTGCTTGCTATCGAGGAGGGAGACGCTATCAGAGAGACATGGGCGGCGGTAAAAGGTCTCCCTCCACGGACTCCATGTCGTCCTCCATTGATTAAGAACGAAGCAGGAAGAAGACCCTGGATGCGATTGCGCGGGCGCAAGTGCGGGGGCGTGGAGAGGCAGGATTGGGGATTTTTTTTCTTCATCGATTCGATCGGGATCGGGATCTGACGTACGACGTACCTCCGGTTTTTTTACCGATCGCTGGTTCCGGTTTTTTTACCGATCGTGGTTTTTTTTAGCGAGGAGAGACACGAGGTCGAGCGAGGTTGTTGGTTTTTTTACGTACCACCACGGTCGCTTATGGATATATATAGTAGAGATTAGCTCGCCTCACATGTTTCTGCGTTGGAGAGTCTTCAGAGCATACGTACAAGGCACATGCATGTACGTGATGATTTTTAGATAAATAAAGCATGGCCATCTACTTTGGAATAAGCAAGGCCCATAGACAATTTATGGAAATGGATTCACGTCAGCCAGTAACTCAGTATTTGATATCAATTCAGCTTGATTTTCTTCCGCGACCGACGAGGCCGGATCTTCCACATACATCCTGACCGACGAGGCAGGGTATAATTGTTCGTGACCGACGAGGCCAAACACTTAATATGAGATTTCATCTGAATTCTGCGTCTGATGGGATATACATCCATAAATCCGTAATTTGTTGATATGGCTGCACTTGTATTTGCATATTGTATGCCGTGAGAGATATGAGCCATGAGGAGATGATGACGACGACCGTTTGAGGCAGCATAATCGGAGGTTTTCCACGGAGAGGGATCTGTGGAAGTAATTAACTAGAAATCCTTTCGAGGTTCTAGGAGTCAAGAATTACACACAATCGTTGTTTATATGTCAGATGCTATGCAAGGAATATGTAAATGAGACTTGTATGTTTTCTACAAAGATATCAATAAAGACTACAAGTTTCCCTGCATGATTTTTGTGTTTGAATCATTATTTTGTATACTATCGTATACTGGCACGCCCGCAATTCATACCATTAGCGCCGAGAAATTTAATTAGTTCACACGCCTAATACAATGATATTCTGTGAAAGTCAGTATGGGAGTTTGCATCGGTTTTCACCTGATTGTTTATTTATTAATTGGTTGATCCACTTCTTAAGTAATAAAAATGGCAAGGTTTTTTGCATTGTTTCGAAAAAGAAAAGAAAAACAGTCGCGAACCACCTTTTTTCTTCGTACAAAGATGATAAACAAGCTACTAGATACCACTCCCATGGATATGAACAAAACTTTAAACTAGGGATAGTCATTGCATAATACAGTTTAGACATGCCAAACCAATCTAAAAGTATCCACAATCAATAAGGTCATTTTTTCATAAAGGGACCCAATTAATTTATGAAAATAGCCATGGTGTTTAAGTTTGCATTTGTTGTAAGTTGGGACCCATATATGTGATAATAGTATACCACACATAAGAGACATATGTCCGTGCATCCATAATGTTGGCCGTAAAAAAAAGAGTTTCTCTTATGACAAGCTATATACATTCAGGTATTGAATCTTAAGATATCTTCTTATGCGCAGTACATAAATTTATAGGTAATCTATAATGACAAATCTCTCTCTCTCTCTCTCTTTCTCTCTCGCATATTGGGTGCTTCAACATGCACTAGCTTATACATTATGGCCATTTACAAATTTAGTGACTCATACTTAGTAGGAAAATTGTCCGACATTGTTAGTACCGTCATCTAAGATATTTTATTGCTTGTCGGATACCCTTAAGAAGATTTCCTTATGGTCAACTTCCATGATATAAATTGCATAGCAACGCTTCTGACCTCATGTGCCTCTCTTTTATTCTTGTCATCTTAGGGCACGAGCAGCGGTGGCAGTAGTAGGTATCGCTCCCGATCCTCACACGTCGGCCTGGGAAGATGAAGCATATGTTTATTTTTGTCCCATCCAACCCCAAAAGCTGAGGCCACACTCTACCATCGTCATCATTGTTCAGAAACAGCCATCGTCTTCTCTCTGTCTATCTCTTCTCTTTTCCTCTCTCCTTACCTTTTTCTGCCCAAGAGACCGCCTCCTGCAGAGGAGTCTCTGACAGCTGCAGAGCAACACCCGAAGCTCCATCCTGACATCCGAGCCGAGCTGGACCTGCGGGGCAGTAGGTTAGGGCGACGCGTTGGGCATGCCCTTATGCCCGAGCTCGTTGCAGCATCAGCAACAGTTCAAACATCGGATCCACGTGGTCGCACGATGTGTGCGAGCAAAAGGTGATGACGGCCCTTATCCCCCCCCCCCCCCCCCCACCCATCTGATTCTTTGTCATTCTTTATAGGTGTCCAAATAAAGGAGGCAGCACTAATCTCAAAATAATCTTCCAAGGCTTAGATGGAACCGACCTCGTAGGTCTTCTCCAAGCTCCCTGTATAGGGGTGGTACTCGGATACTCGTTGCCTTCACTAGTTCATGTACCTCACACTTTAGAGGTCATTCTCCATGTATGGCTCCCGTGAGCGGCATCTTTTATTGCTTATGTACTACCGGTAAACTTATGGGTTGTCCTTAAGAAGATTTCGGTAAGTTCAACCTACACATTGTATATGGCTAGCCATAAGAGAACTTTTTGGCTTCTATCCATCCTTATGGCCACATTGTGGATGACCTAGCGGTCACATCTGCTAAGGAGTAGTAGTTCTCTTTCCGGCAACAACAACAAAAGATAAATATGTTTTCACAATAAGATAATCATGTACGCATTTGAGATGATGTTGAAGCATATTTCCCCAAAAAAAATATCCTAAAATGATTACCTTTTTCAAGGACAACCCACGATTATATTGAATAGTCTTGCTTTCAACAAACGCACCCTTAGGTTCTATTTGTTTGAGCTGCTACTGTTGAAAAGTAGTTGTAGCTGGTAGCTGTTAGAAAGTAGCTGTTGGAAGCAGCTGGTCGAAGCAAGGATTTTGATGTAGGGCTAGGCCGACCTTCACGGATTGACGGAGGGAAAAGGTGAAGAACGCGATGAACATGAGGAAGAACACGAGGGGATCAGGGACAAACATGGGGAATAACTAGAAGATCCTGCAAGGGATCCCCCCCACCAACAACCCTCAATAGAGACTCCTTTGGATCAAGAAATCAAACCAACCCAACTCTCTATGAAACCGATTCCTCTCTTACCGAACGGTCCACCGATCCAATAGAGTCCACAAGGGAAACATTGGCAAGCACTACTAGAATCTCTATGAGAAAGAGTAGCAACTAGAAGAGATCAACTCCATGCAAGGATGCCTTGGTATCCACAAGGGGATCTTCTCAACAAGCGGAGGTCTCATCTCCACAAGGGGAGGTTAGGGGAGAAAAGCTCAACTCTCTATCTCATGTCTTTGCTACCTCTATATCTGAAGAGGTAGGGTGGTATTTATAGTCTAGGTGAAAAAGGGGTAGGTGGGGGTGATACGTCTCAAACGTATCTATAATTTTTGATGTTCCATGCTTGTTTTATACCAATTGCTACATGTTTTGCATCTACTTTATATCACTTTTATACATTTTTTGGGACTAACCTATTAACAAGATGCCGAAGTGCCAGTTCCTGTTTTCTGCTGTTTTTGTATTCCAGAAAAGCTAGTCTGGAAATATTCTCGGAATTGGACGAAACTACACGGGGTCCCTATTTTTCCAGAACTCACTGACGGACCAAAGAAGCGAGGAGAGGAGCCACGGGGCCCCACACGCCAGGGCGCGGGCCCCCCTCTGCCGCGCCCTGGGGTGGTGTGGGCCCCTCGGGGTCCAGCCGCCGCCCTTTCGCCTACTTATTCCCCCCGACGCGAAAACCCTAAGTACCTGAGCAAATATCCACGAAAAGTTCCAGAGACGCCGCCGTCGTCAACCCTAGCTCGGGAGGGTTCAGAACCTCTTCCCGGCACCCTGCCGGAGAGGGGAATCGTCACCGGAGGCTTCTACATCGCCATGCCTGCCTCCGGAGTGATGCGTGAGTAGTTCATCCTTGGACTACGGGTCCATAGCAGTAGCTAGATGGTTGTCTCTCCACTTTGTGCCATCATGTTTAGATCTTGTGAGCTGCCCTACATGATCAAGATCATATTATTGTAATGCTACATGTTGTGTTTGCTGGGATCCGATGAATATTGAATATTATGTCAAGTTGATTATCAATCTATCTTATATGTTATTTAAGATCTTGCATGCTTTCCGTTACTCGTAGATGCTTTGGCCAAGTAGATGCTTGTAACTCCAAGAGAGAGTATTTATGCTAGATAGTGGGTTCATGTCTCCGTTTAACCTGGGACAGTGACAGAAAGTTCTAAGGTTGTGGATGTGCTGTTGCCACTAGGGATAACCTAACGATGCTATGTCCACGGACATATGTGTTTGTTTACATTACGCACTTTACTTAATGCAATTATCCGTTGCTTGCAACTTAATACCAACGGGGACTCGGATGACAACCCGGCGGTGGATTATTAGTCATAGATGCTGTTGGATAACGATCTATGTATTATGTCGTAATGCCCAATTAAATATCATAGTAGTCAACATGTCATGTATATGCATTGTCATGCGCTCACTATTCGTCAATTGCCCAGCTGTAATTTGTTCACCCAACATGTTAGTTATCTTTTATGGAGAGACACCACTAGTGAACTGTGGACCCCGGTCCATTCTTTTACACTGATTAAACAACCACAAACTGCAAACTGTTCCTTTTTCATTCTCTGCAATTTAATACTCATTTTCCACACCATACGTTTAATCCTTTGTTTTCAGCAAGCCAGTGAGATTGACAACCTCACTGTTTCGTTGGGGCAAAGTAGTTTGATTGTGTTGTGTGCAGATTCCACGTCAACAGTCCAGACTCCCTGCAACACTATTTTTCTGGCGCCGTTGACAACCTTCTGAAGAGTTGCTGCTCCTACTGGTTCGATAACCTTGGTTTCTTTCTGAGGGAAAACTTGCTGCTGACTACATCATACCTTCCTCTTGGGGTCTCCCAACGAACGTGTGTTTCACGTCATCAAGCTATTTTTCTGGCGCCGTTGCCGGGGAGACAGCAGTCTTCTGCAAGGGGAGTTTCACGCTTCCAATCTCTTTACTTTGTTTTTGTCTTGCTTAGTTTATTTTATTTTATCTTGTTTGCTTTCAATTATCAAAAACACAAAAAAATTAGTTACTTGCATTTAGTTTATTTTCAGTTTTGTTTTCTGTTAGTCATCATGTCTAGCCCTGTTCCAGTAGTAATGTCACCTGAAGAAGAGATCTTCACTTTCAAGCAAGGGAGTGAGGAGAGTTTTAAAGATGCTTGGTCTAGAATATCTGAGTCCTATGCTAAAACTGAACCTAAAATGACTTTAAGCCTGCTTCTTAGTAGCTTTTATTTTGGTCTTGTTCTTTGCTATAGATATGCTTTAGATGCTGTGGTAGGAGGAGATTTCCTTCGTTATGATGGGGATCAAGCTTTTAATGCTATAAAAAAATTGATTACAATTTCTAGCCCCCAATCACTAAAATTGATTTGGCTTTGACAAGCATAAGTGATAGACTTAACGCTCTTGAAACGAACATATCTGGTCTAAGAGAAGGGTATAATCAGATTCGTGAACATTATGATAATGTGCCAGTAAATTTTGAACCATCGGGATGGATTCCCTCAGTAAAAGTTGTTATAAATGGTGAAACTTTTCATTCTCGCTGTGATATTATGTCTGAATTCTGTTTAATGCCCAAGAATATTTATGATTCCTTAAATCTTTGGGAGCTTTCCAAATGCGAAGATTGTATAACTTTGGGTGATAATACTATTAAATTACCAAGGGGAGTAGCGAAGGAGTATTTACAAAACTCTTAGGGATAACAATATCTATTGATTATCTTGTCATTGAATGTGCAGGAGTAGGACAAATTACGCTTGGAAGGTCCTGTTGAAACGCTTTGGAGCAATAATAGATGTGGGCCAAGGCACTATGAATTTCGCCTCTTCACCTATGTGTAACCAAGTATTTCCTAAAGATAAAGGTAAAGGTAAGAGAGCTAAGCGTAAGAATGTTGATGCTTCTTCACTTGGTAATACTTGATGCATGCTTTGTGCCTAGCTAAAAGGCGTTAAAGAAAAGCGCTTATGGGAGGCAACCCATTTTATTTTTCTGCAATTTTTCTTTTATTGAGTCAAGGAGTTTGTTTACTTCTGTAGCAACTCCTTTGTATCTTTATTTTCTCGCATTGTTGTGCCAAGAGTAGCCTCTAATGATAAGATGATGCTTAATTTTGATTGCTGCGCAGAAACAGATTTTTGCTGTTCACTGTACGAAATTCCTAAAATCACCAGATTGTTAAAAATCTGAAATTTTTGTGCGTAATCTTTATGAATGTCTGAAACTTTCATTAGTTCAGAGTTTCTCGATCTGAGCGTCGTAAGTGCCTCGAAAAAATTCGTCTTTGCGGACTGTTCTGTTTTAGACAGATTATGCCTTTTTATTTTTGCATTCTCTCTTTTACTAGTGTTGAGTGAAATTCTTTTTTGGGTGGAAGAGCTTCACATAACATCAGTGGCTGTAGCTAATGTTTAAAGTAACAAATCATATTGCGTCTTTACAGAACATGTGAATTTTTGATTATGCACTAACCCTCTAATGAGATCTACTTTGAGTTTGGTGTGACGGAAGTTTTCAAGGGTCAAGAGAGAAGGATGATATAATAGGATCAAGAAGAGTGAAGAGCTTAAGCTTGGGGAGGCTCCCATGGATCTCCCCAGCATATTTCAAGAAGACTCAAGCGTCTAAGCTTGGGGATGCCCAAGGCATCCCCTTCTTCATCGTCAAAATTATCAGGTCATCTCTAGTGAAACTATATTTTAATTCTTTCACATCATATGTGCTTTTCTTGGAGCGTCTGTGTGCTTTTTATTTTCAGTATTGCATTTTATTTTCAATAAAGCTTGACTGGACCCTAGCATTCTTGATTGGGAGAGAGACACGCTCCGCTTTTTCATGAGAATACTCCTATTCTTCACTTATATTTGTTGAGTATTCATATCTAGCGCTGTTCAGCTTTTAGCTCTTGTTTTCATGTATCTCTTGTCAGAGCTATTAGCTTTCTTTTGTAGAAAGTACTCTCTTGCTTCACTTATATTTGTTTGGAGAGTTGATGAAATAAATTGATTGGTGTTTGGTTGGTTCAGAAAATGTTGCATGTGGTAATTGGTATAAGGAAAAACTTGCTTAATCTTGTAGATCACTAAAATGGATAACTTGATGCTTGTCAATTGTTTTGAGTTAACAAGTAGATCATGATTAAATTGTGCATCACATGAGTTAAGCCTATTAGTGAAGAACTACCGTAAAGCTTGTTGAAAATTTGGTTTGCATCGGTGGTACCTCTAAGGTCTAGATATTTTCTAATAACAGGGTTTGGTTAACAAGGAAGACGGTATGAAGTCTTATAACGTTTGCAATATGTTTGTCATATAAAACTTGGTGTACGGGTTGATATTCTTGTTTGCTTACATAACCTTGCTAGCCTAAACTCTGTACTGAGAGGGAATGCTTCTCGTGCATCCAAATCCTTGAGCCAAAATCCATGCCATTTGTGTCCACCATAACTACCTATATGTGGTATTTCCTTGCCACTCCAAGTAAATTTTTCATGTGCTACCTTTAAATTATTCAAAATGTTATTATTCCCTTTTTGTGTCAATGTTTACTAGCTCATGAGGAATTAGTGTGGTTATTCTTTATTCTATTTGTCGAGTGGACTTTTACACCTGGACTAGTGGCATATACATCCGCTTATCCAATAACTTGCAAAAAGAGCTGGCAACGGGGTGCCCAGTCCCAATTAATTACAACTTTAACCAATTAATTCTCTTCACACTTTTGCCCTGATTCATCAGTAAGCAATGACAAACAGTGAAATACCTGAATGTGTGTAAACCAAAGAGAAAGAGGGATGATCTGCCTTGCTGGTAGAAATAACGTCCTTCATGGGAGCCGCTCTTAAAAGTCCGTTCGACAGGTAGAATACTGTTCTCACCCGCTACCATTCGTTGACAATTAACAAACACCTCTCAAAAATAGATACTCCTCCATGGTATGTGATTGATGGAAGGCACCCGAGGATTCGGTTAGCCATGGCTTGTGTTAGCAAGGTTGGGAGGAGTATCAAATATTTTATGCAATCTCTATATGCTTTCAAAAACCTAAAAGCTCTAGCACATGATTTAATCCCTGCTTCCCTCTGCGAAGGGCCTTTCTTTTACTTTTATGTTGAGTCAGTTTTCCTATTCTTTCTGTCTTCCACAAGCAAACACTAGTGTCAACTTTGTTACAACATGCGTTATATGCAATGTATTGGACTTGTTATACTACTTTGTGTTGACAATATCCATGAGATAAATATGTTGAAAGTTGAAGCAAATGCTGAAACTAAATTCTTCCTTTGTGTTGATTAAATACCTTTTATTAGAAACTATTGCTTTATGAGTTAACACTTATGCAAAACTGTTTGATGCTTGTCTCGAAAGTACTATTCATGAAAACGTTTAGCTTGTGTGATTCATTGTTTACTCATTATCTATTTGATAGCAAATTATAGACCATTGACTTGGATCACTTCATTCATTTACATGTGCCTTGCAATATTATATGATCAAGATTATGATAGTAGCATGTCACCTCAAAAATTATTTGTTTTTATCGTTTACCTACTCGAGGACGAGTAGGAACTAAGCTTGGGGATGCTGATACGTCTCAAACGTATCTATAATTTTTGATGTTCCATGCTTGTTTTATACCAATTGCTACATGTTTTGCATCTACTTTATATCACTTTTATACATTTTTTGGGACTAACCTATTAACAAGATGCCGAAGTGCCAGTTCCTGTTTTCTGCTGTTTTTGTATTCCAGAAAAGCTAGTCTGGAAATATTCTCGGAATTGGACGAAACTACACGGGGTCCCTATTTTTCCAGAACCACTGACGGACAAAGAGCGAGAGAGGAGCCACGGGGCCCCACACGCCAGGGCGCGGGCCCCCCTCTGCCGCGCCCTGGGGTGGTGTGGGCCCCTCGGGGGTCGCAGCCGCCGCCCTTTCGCCTACTTATTCCCCCCGACGCGAAAACCCTAAGTACCTGAGCAAATATCCACGAAAAGTTCCAGAGACGCCGCCGTCGTCAACCCTAGCTCGGGAGGGTTCAGAACCTCTTCCCGGCACCCTGCCGGAGAGGGGAATCGTCACCGGAGGCTTCTACATCGCCATGCCTGCCTCCGGAGTGATGCGTGAGTAGTTCATCCTTGGACTACGGGTCCATAGCAGTAGCTAGATGGTTGTCTCTCCACTTTGTGCCATCATGTTTAGATCTTGTGAGCTGCCCTACATGATCAAGATCATATTATTGTAATGCTACATGTTGTGTTTGCTGGGATCCGATGAATATTGAATATTATGTCAAGTTGATTATCAATCTATCTTATATGTTATTTAAGATCTTGCATGCTTTCCGTTACTCGTAGATGCTTTGGCCAAGTAGATGCTTGTAACTCCAAGAGAGAGTATTTATGCTAGATAGTGGGTTCATGTCTCCGTTTAACCTGGGACAGTGACAGAAAGTTCTAAGGTTGTGGATGTGCTGTTGCCACTAGGGATAACCTAACGATGCTATGTCCACGGACATATGTGTTTGTTTACATTACGCACTTTACTTAATGCAATTATCCGTTGCTTGCAACTTAATACCAACGGGGACTCGGATGACAACCCGGCGGTGGATTATTAGTCATAGATGCTGTTGGATAACGATCTATGTATTATGTCGTAATGCCCAATTAAATATCATAGTAGTCAACATGTCATGTATATGCATTGTCATGCGCTCACTATTCGTCAATTGCCCAGCTGTAATTTGTTCACCCAACATGTTAGTTATCTTTTATGGAGAGACACCACTAGTGAACTGTGGACCCCGGTCCATTCTTTTACACTGATTAAACAACCACAAACTGCAAACTGTTCCTTTTTCATTCTCTGCAATTTAATACTCATTTTCCACACCATACGTTTAATCCTTTGTTTTCAGCAAGCCAGTGAGATTGACAACCTCACTGTTTCGTTGGGGCAAAGTAGTTTGATTGTGTTGTGTGCAGATTCCACGTCAACAGTCCAGACTCCCTCAACAACACTATTTTTCTGGCGCCGTTGACAACCTTCTGAAGAGTTGCTGCTCCTACTGGTTCGATAACCTTGGTTTCTTTCTGAGGGAAAACTTGCTGCTGACTACATCATACCTTCCTCTTGGGGTCTCCCAACGAACGTGTGTTTCACGTCATCAGGGGGAGAGATTCAAGGGCAGTTGTCCTGAAACTGCTCGTAGGCAAGAAGTGGCCGAACTATCCAGGCTAGGGGGCCGGACTCGGTGAAGCAGGCAGATGTAGGGGGCCGGTCTGTCCGGCATAGGAGGGTCCGGACAGGGGGCCGGACTGTCCGGGCTGATGTATGGGTCACTCTGCCCTTCTTCTTCGTCTTCTCGCGTCTTGATGCTTCCTCCTCCTGTTCCATGCGTATACCTTGGATGTTCTTGAGTCTTGGGGTTTCTCGGCATCTCCCTTGGCGTCTGTACTCGTCGTGTGGCTCGATGCTCAAGTAGTATACCATCGAAAGGAGTGTGAAATGGGTTCTCGTAGAGGAAGAAGTTCACCTTTAAACTCAATGACGACTTGTCATATATTGGAGTGCTTGACATGGTGATGGCTTTGGGCTGGGCTACATGAGATTTGATGTTTGGAAGGATTGCTTTTGATGTCTGTTGTTATTGGTTTGAAGTATGAAATGTCTAAAATGCCCCTAAATTTAAGAACGAAGATGCGGGAAGCACATCCCGCACTGCTTACGCTCGTTCGCTTCTCCAGTGCATTTTCCAACAACGCTTCTAGGCATCGCTTTTTTCCATTTGATGTTATTTGTTTGGGTTTCTTCTTTTAGACCTTGAAACAGGGCCGGGCCAGCAAAATACGGGGCCAAGTGCGAAACTCTAAAATGGGCCCCTACTCCTTATATATCAAAATCTGCGATTGGTCCCTCGCAAAATGCGGATCCCTCGCAAAATGCGGATCGGGAGTTGGCGATTGACGATCAGAAACTCGGAGTAAGTTAGGAAGAAATAGAAAATGAATTGGCACATGGCAACCGATCGCTCGACGGTTCTCGTCTTGACTTTCTCGCGTCGTGAGCGTGATTAATCGACTGGAGGGGGAGGGAGGAGGCTCATTTCACGGCTCGTACGACTCCATGACATCGTGTCTAGGCACTCAGGTGAGGGCCTCAAAATTTTCCGGCAAGTGAAATGTAATCGTTCATTTCGCAAAAATATTGGTACCGTTCAAAACAAAGATAAATTTAATACTAGCTACAATGGATATTGGATAACGTAGACCTATATCCAAGACATCTCACTAGTTAGCATCTGAGGTCATGGCATCAATTTCCCTCTATTTGTTGTTTTTCACGGTAATAAACTAGAAAAAAAAAGTTAGGAAGGAACTACGGTGAAGATACAATGGATAATGTATAGCGTATCCCTTTATATTTTGTTTGTTGAGGTTAAAAATGTGGGAATAAATGCACACAAACCAGGAATCGAACCTACAACCTTCACCTGCGGCAATAAAAAATCCCTTCTAACCACTGCACCACATGGATCTTCAGTAAATATTGTTGGGCACAACAATTTTTTATTGTTTACATACGAACTGCAAATTCAATCTCTCGGCCCCCAAAAATTTGGGGCCCTGTGCGGCCGCACAGGTCGCACTCCCATGGGCCCGGCCCTGCCTTGAAAGCAGAAGCCCAAACAAACAGAGCATTAGTCTTATTAGCCCCCTCATAACTCATCCCATCCTCTCTGATACACGATTAGCGGTTGTTAATCAACAAGTGTTTATTACTATCTTATTGAAACATAAGTTGGAATAGAGTGGTGGCAACAAGTGTTTCTTCAAATATAGTTAGGTTGTCACCAAAAACTGGGTCGCCAAAGCGGCCCCACGCAGTGCGAACATGTTATAGTGCGCACTTCGTATCGATGATTCTCTCAAATAATTTTCCGAATGCCAAAACCGTAGTTGAAATGCAATATTCATGCACAAGTGTCTGAATTTCCGGATTTAGTCGAGACGTCTTTGTGAGGGAAAATGTCCTAGAGGTTTTTTTACGGTATTTATTGCTCTAACAGAATATGGGCTGAATCACTAATAACCAAGTGCCTAAACTAAATATGGAAATTGGGCCCGTCCTCGGCCAGCTGGAACATCACCCCAAAATCAAAAAAAAAAAAAAGTTTCCTCTCCCTCAAAACTTTCCTAACAAACTCTCCTCCACGGCTAATTCGAATTCGGTTACAATCCAGCTCCATCTCAACGGCAATGGCGCCCACGGCAGCGCCCCTGCAGAGCCCCAGCGGCCAGCAGATCATCGCGCAGCACCTCGCCCCCAAGGCGCTCCGCGGCGACACCACCACCGACCCCGACCTCGTCGCGGATGACGTCGACGTCTTCTCTGCCGAGAGCCCCGCGGCGCTCCCCTTCCACCCCGGCAGCACGACGGACCACGGGGAGGTGTGGGGCTACTTCTTCGGGGACTACCCCATCGACGACGTGCGGCCGGTGCCGGGCGGATGCTGGGCGCGGTACGGCCCCGAGAAGGAATACGTGCACGGCCACGAGGCGGTCGCGTTCCGGCGCAGCTTCGCGTTCCACGTGACCTGTTGGGGCGACGACGGCGGGGTGGACGTACTCGCGACGCCGTGGATGATGAAGGAGTACCGGCTCAACAAGGGCGCCGCCGCCTTCCGCGCCGTCGCCAAGCGGCCTGGCCCCAAGGCGAACATGGACTGCGTGGTCCGCAAGATCTTCGCCAAGTCGCCGCCTCCTCCGCCTGCAAGCTCCGATGAGGAGGAGATCCCGGCGTCCAGGTACGTGGACGAGGAAGCCGGATACTCCAGCGACGAGGAATGGAGGCGCGTCGGCTGCCGCATCGAGGAAGAACCGAAGAGGAAGCGCGGACGGTTCTGTGTTGTGTGATCGATTGCATCGGTTGATTGGTTCGTGCCTCGCTGCGATAGGTTGATTGGTCAGGAGAACAAATTCAGGTTCCAGGAGTAGGTTGGTATGTTCGTCAGAGATCTTTTGATTTGCTGTATATGGATGGATCTTGGATAGTTGCAGTCATCAATTCGTAGTGCAGAACCTTTCGAGGCGAGAATTTGTACTGTACGCAACTCTGTTTGTTATGCTGCTTCTGCAACTTCTTGAATTCTGATTGCTCTTCCAAGAACAGTTTGGTTCAGTGTGTTCTCTTTTTACTGGAAGTTAATTAGTTGTACTAGTAGAATTTTTCCTTCAGAAGATTTAATTACTTCTCATCATCATTGAGACATTGAAGCCTGAAGGTAGAGGCGCCTATATCTCAGCAATGCTATCCCGAACAGTTGCAGGAACTGTCTTCTTTGTCCACCGCGTCATTTGTCTGTAACTAGCTATTGTCCACTGCAACAATGTCTAGCTCCAACTTCAGTTTCAGAATATTCGTGTGGTATGAAACTCAAAGTATTAGCAAGGAATCACAAACTTCCATGAAGATATAAACAAAAGGGAGCTTAAAGATCCAAATTATGGCTTGAGGAACTAGTTTTTCATTAAAGATAGCATGCAAATCATAATCTTCTATTCAATTAGTCTTATAGTACCCCCAAATTTACTAGTGAAGGTAATACATTGGTTCCCCTTTTTAGTTTAGGCATCAACATTTTAAGAATTGGAAGCTGCAGGTCATTGTATGGTTGTATGAAATGTCTGTCAGTTGGTGTCTTGCCATGGGAAAACACGCAGCAGACTAAAATGCTGACCAAGAAGGCATAGAAGTTCCTTATACTAATTAAACAATGCGTTTCGACACACACTTGGGAATTGCACGTTGTTTTGCAGCCGAATTGCTGACCAAGGAGCCCAACTTAAATCTAGCTTTTAATCATACAGAATAGCAGAATTTGAGAAATAAGATCGTTTATGCTTTGTTGAATTCTCTACAGCAGAACGACTAACACGCAATCAAGCTGATGTACGTGTAAATCAATCAATGTGCCGTCTGCAACTGTAATCCTAGGTGTAGTGTACGTGAGCAGTGAGCTCAATCAATCTGCTGTCTGCACTCATAGTCCGAGTGGGAACCATGCTCACTGCTGTCTATTGTCTACATAAACAGAAAGTTGTTAACCGGTACTGGGTGTTTGGGACTCAGCGCTGAACATGTTGGCGAGTGTGCGTGACATACCTGACATTCGGCTGCTCTCGCTACCGTGCTGCTCTCGGACGGCACCGGGGCGCCCTAACCCTAGCCCTCAGGCCGCCTCCCCACTCGCCAACCTCGACCCCGCCGCTGCCGCCGGCCTCTTCCTCCACAAAGACGGCGGGGGGAACTCACGGTGGACGCGTTCTTCCTGTCGGCGCTTCTTCCTCGGGCACGACGTGGCGGCGGTGCTTGCCCACGTGAGGAAGGGCAGCGGTCTTCCTCGGCTCGGGGCGCATCGCCTAGTGGCGCCGCCGGCGTGCCGGCTCGGTGGCGGAGGAGTGGCGGCCGCGCGGGCCCGATCTGGGTCGCAAGGGCCGCGCCCGTTCCCTGCGCTTCGGCGGCCTTGCCGACCTGTGGTCCCGCCAGTGCGGAGGCAGGCCAGGACGACGTCCTGATCTGGGCCATGCGGGCCCGGTGATGCGGGCGGCGGCCCAGGCCTCACCGGCGCGGTGGCGCTCCACCTGCAGCAGCCGCGCTGGCTGGCTGCAGAAGAGAGAAGGTAGGCGGCGGCGTGTGCTCCGGCATGGAGTCAGCCCGATCTGGCTGCACGGGCCCGATCTGGGTTTCCTGGCCCCGATCTGGGCTGCCTGGGCCGCGATCGACGCGAGGCTGCTCTGCCTTGCTGGCCGGCGGGAGTAGGGACTCCCCGGTCATTCTTGCCTGGACAGGCACGTCACTGCGCTGGCGGTGCGGCATACTCCTCCGCCGCGTGTGATACTCTCTCGTGGAGCGTGTTTGAGCTCGGGTGCAGGGGCTCTCCCAGATCCATGGCGGGACACCCAACGAGCTATGCGTGCTCGCTGCACCTTCTTCTGGTGGCCAATGTCCTGCGAGGCCAGATCCGATTCGATCTAGACTGGACAGGGCCATGACGGCTTCATGTCGTCCGAGGTGGAGGAATGGTTGGTGTTCTTGGTTCTGGCGTGTTCGCTGGTGTTCTTAGCAGGGGCTGGAGCACCATGTTTTCCCCTCTCCGGGAGGTAGGTCGGAAGCAGTGGCCGAGCTCTTCGATTTCGTGGTGGTATTTGGTGTTCGGGTTTCTTCCGGAGCTCCAATGAAAACTGTGCATGGTTGCGGCCATTGCACGTGACGATGACACCTCTGGGTACCAATTCCCTTCGTGAAGGCGTCACCTTGAAGCTCCTTACCTTGTTTGCTAGATTCCACCTCCGCCTCAATCTGCCCTGTTCTCGGTGCGGCTTGGCGTTGCAGTGTCTTCAGAAGCCACTTGGCCTCGTCGTTTTCACGGTCGAGCTCTTGGATGGGGGCTTGGCGAAAGTTTTGTAGGTCTCTTGACTCTGCCGGCGACGACTACGCTATTGGGCGCCGTGTTCCTCCTTGGAGGCGTTGCTTGAAGGCCCCTCTTTGGTTTCTGGAGTCCTGCTTTTTTGCTTGCTCGAGCTTTGGGTTGCGATGTTGCTGTGGGCAAGTTTGGTTGAAGATGATATTTTTTGCACTACTTTCATGCAACAGAAGACAAGAAGACTGGCTACTTCGACTGGATCAAGCTTTAGTTGCTCCTGTTTCTTAGCTTTTGTAGTCTCCTGTTGTCTTTGTTTTTGTATTGTAAAGCTGGCGTCCCCAGCGCGCTTGTGTAAGTTGTAACTCCTAGCCGGTTGATGGCTTTGTTAATTCAAAGTCGGGCTCACTTCGAACCTTCCGTCTAAAAAACATACCTGACGTTCCAATCTCGATAAAACAATGGGAGCCGTTGGACTCTTTGTGTTGAAAAAAATAACATCGGCAAGTGGTCCATTGTACGGTTGCTTTAGGTCAGATCTTAGGAAAAAGACCAAAAAAAAAACTTTGAACTTATAGACGAAAGATAAATCGAACCCTGAACTCCCAATCCCGGAAATTGGCACTCCGAACTTATCAATCCCGGTCTATTTTCAACCTTGAACATGTTTTCCAAATTGTTGCTCCCACAGATAACAGTGGCCCACTTGTCATATTTATCTTCAACTTTCCTTCTCCTCCTAATTTTCCCCTCCCCATATTCCCACTGATACCATCAACGGTGTCCCTCTCCGAGTGGCATAGAGGCCCTAGCCCCACGACACCCCGGAGCAAGTGGCCGTGGCGCGCCTGGTCTTCAGCATTGGCGACCCATGACGCGGCTCCCCGCAGTTGCCGGCTTCCACGGTGACACCGTCCCGAGCATCCCCATTTCCCAGTCCTGAGCCCTTTCCGCACAGGTTTTTGCATCAACCCTTTCCATGTCTTCCACGGCGACACCGACGAGGCCCTGACGCTGACCCAACGGGATACATGGGAGGGGTGGTGTGCCAACTGCAGAGTACGAGAGGAGGGGGAGCAACACCATCCACACCGCGGCACGTCCTCGCTGCGGCACGGCGACATGGTCTCGACCTGAACGATGCCAAACACGGCGAAATGTGACCTGCATGGTCGTCGTGCGACGCCTGCATAGCAGGCAGGGGCGGAGTAGGGCGCGGGAACGCGGCCGTCCACGCCGGAGCTCGCGCGTAGCGGCATTCGAGCACGCTTCCCGGCGGCTCCGCATGGCATCGATGTCCCTGGCCATGCTGAGCATTGCGGATTGGTGCACACGTTCGTGTGCAAGTGCTGGTGTCGGGTGGGGTGTGCTACACCACGGGTGTCGTCGTATCGGCATCAGAGACAGGACACGGGGGTGCCCTAGCCGACGGTAGAAAGTGGGGGTGAAAGGCGATGTCGTCCGGGACGAGATTGAACACGGTGGTTTACCCAGCTTTGGATCTCACACGGCGGCGAGACCACCCTAATTGCTGCTATAACTCACTACAAGGCAATAGCCGCGTTATAGATTACAATGAGTATGGATGAGAGCGTAGGCCTAAGGCTCCCTCAGGCCGGCTTATATAGGCGGCCGGCCTATGGTTTACAAGGAGAAGCCGTGTCCGGCAAGAATACAGAGTCCTAAACATAATCCGACTAAGTTACCACCTAAGTTATTGGCTTGGTGGCTTCGTGGACCTCCGTCTTGGACCTTCTTTACCTGGCATGCCTCTGTCTTGCATTTCAACGTACTGGGCCGCCCGGCATGCCTCAAGCCTTACCACCAGTAGGCTACCCTGGCTAGGCCGTATTTATCCATGTTAGAGATACCCCCGTTGGGTATATCCCCAACATTGAGAAATCGAGAAGGGGGAGGTGTGGCAGTGGAGATCTAGGAAGGGGATGATCTGACATGTGGGAAAGAATTGTCAGTGGGAATAGCACGTTATCCCGGCCAGGATATTATATTATTCCTAGTGCGCCAAACAGGTCTAGGGTCTAAAATAGACCAAGATAAGTTTAGAGTGCCAATTTCCAGGATTAGGAGTTCAGGGTTCGATTTATCATTCGTCTACAAGTTGAAGGTTCATTTTGAACGTTTTCCAATATCTTATGTAGCAACTCCAATAGGATGCATACGAACGAGGGGGTGACGGCGCCGACCGCCACAAGGATGACACGGAGCCTCTTATAGCAAGCTATATACAATGAGTAGCTTAAGCTAAAGGTAACATCTTATGTGGAGCCCATAAATTTAAAGATAATCTATAACCAGTAATCTCTCTATCTAACCCTATTTCTCTCACACATATTGGGTGCTTTCAACAAGCATGAGGGCACTAGCTTATAGCAAATCTGGCCTTATACATTGTGGTCATTTTCAAGTTAAGTGGGTCATAATTTATGAGTAAATTTTTCTGCATTGTTGATGCCCTCAGCTATTTTTATTGCTTATGGACTACCATACATAACTTTATGGGATGCCCTTAAGAAGAATACATTAAGGTCAACATCCACAATTTAAACTGCATAACAACGTCTCCTACGTCCTTCTATTCTTGTCTCCTTCCCCTTGAGCTCGTGGCAACATTAGCATCAGTACGACAGTTAGATCCACGTGACTGCACGATGTATGCGAGCAACAAGATAATGGCGGCCCTTACACTGCCTATATGGTTCTCCGTCGGTCTTTCTAGGCGGCCAAACCAAGGAGGTGGCCCTAATCTAGGAATCATCTTCCATGGCTTAGATGGAGTTGGCCGACACCGTCGGTCTTCTCCAAGATCGCAGTATCGGGCAGTACCCATTGCCTTCACATGTTCATGTATCTCACATTGTAGAAGCTAGAAGGCATTCTCCTTATCTGCTTCCTGCTAGTAGCATATTCATACTGTCATGTACTACCCATAAACTTATAAACTACCCTTAAGAAGAGTCCCGTAAGGTCAACCTAAACAATGTTTTTATGGCTAGCCATAAGAGCACCCCGTTTTTTCTTACCGCCATCCGAATGGCCAAGATTGTTGATGACTAGCGCTCACATTTGGTAAGGAGTAGTATTTCGCTTTCCAGTAGCAACAAAAAAGATAATCATGTTTTCACAATAAGGTAATCATGTATGCGTTTCATATGATGTTGAAACATACTTTTCTCATCAATGCCTAAAAGTTTTATGCTTTCAAGTATAACCCATTGATCATATTGACAAGTGAAAGGGCATGGCGCCCCCATGTGTGGTTTTGGTAATTAATGACAATCCCTATGGACTAATGGTTGCATTGAGTTGTACTTGTAGTGTTTGTCCATAGATCATGATTGAACTCCATATGTTGGATTCAAGGTTGATGCCATGAATATTTTGATATAATGAAGTATTTGGCATCAAGATCATCGAGGTGTATGGATATATACTTGATATGATAAAAAAGAAGAGTATGTGATGACCAAGATGGTATTCGAGGAGTATCCGATGATTGGTCATATGTGAGTTGAGCATATCGCAAGTATGTCTTGAAGAAAAGGATTATGTGATCATTCATGGTTATCTTCAAGACATCATCTATTGAAAAGAGAAGAAAAGATACAAGGTTGATCAACGTCAAGTGGTGTTCGTCATCAAGCTTGTGTTGTGCAAGTTCAAGAGAAGTATCTCAATGATATCATATGCTTGAAGCTTGCCACCCATTTGGAGATAATGGTCAAGTGAAGATATGTCGATAAGAGACTCTCCCATAGTGAAGTATGGGGGAGAAATATGTGTGAGTCTTCACCAAGAAAGGTGGTCCACTTGAAGAGATCAAGATCGACGTCATCTAGCTCGAGTGGAATGCGCAAGGCAAAGGTAAGGTTGATAGGGTTTCTATTTTACCGGTCTCATGGTGTTGGGAGACCGGGTTATAGGATAGATACCGTAGTATCAAGAGGGGCTCTCAATTGAGCTTTAGCGTATCAGTTGGAGAGAGATCAAACCTTGCATACTTGGCATATCATCTTTCTTGGTTCCTATTTGGTTTTTTCCCCTAGTTGGGTTTTGGTGCTTGTCGTGATCTTCATGACAAGCCCAAGTTCTTCGAAAACGGATTTTGGTTTGAAAACTTGTTGCGTTTTCGTATTGGAAATATTATCGGTTTATCCGTGAGGAAAGTTCCACACCTCCATATGTGTCAACTTAACTCTATTTATGGTTATTAATATTTCCTTGTCGTTACCTTTCCAACAAAATTGGTTTCACCTAATTTGGAGTTCAAACGTGAAAGTTATTGAGTTTGCAGTTTTGCTATTTCTGTCAAGTTTTGCTCTAGCAGAGGAATCGGATTATCCGGTCCTAGCTGACCCGGATTATCCGATTCTCCAGGTTTGCTCGATTTCGGCTAAAAGACTTTAAAAGCAATGCGTACTGGAGTTTTTCGGAATATCCGACATGGGTCGAATCGGATTATCCGGTTCCCCGGATTATCCGGTCTTGACTTCGTCGGAATATCCGGCTCTCAAGTTTTCTCTCGAAATCGGCTAAGGAGTTCTCACAGCCAGTTTTGTTGCGCACTGAAGATATTCGGAATATCCGGTAGAGGTCTACCCGGATTATCCGGTTGTGTCGGATTATCCGATACTTTGTGTTTCGGAATATCCGGTCCAGTCGGATTATCCGGTCATGACTCATATCGGAATATCCGATGTTCCTGTCTGCAACGGCTATTTTTCTGGGAGGGTATAAATACCCCTCCACCTACCTCCAACCAGCACTCTCTTTGGCAGCTCGTTTTCCCCCATTGTTGACCTTCTTGAGCTTTGCTAACTCTCTATCCCTCCATGATTCTTGCCTCTAATTAGAGGGAAAACAGAGAGGAGATCTAGATCTACCATTCCACCAATCAATCTCTCCTCTAAGTGAGGGGAAGTTGTTTTGGATTTAGATCTTGGAGTGATTTGGTGTTCTTCTTTGTTCTTCCTCTCTTCTCCTCCCAATAGCATTAGTTGATTTGGTGGGATTTGAGAGTGAAGGATTTTGAGCACTTCTTGTGTTCTTGCCCATTGCATCAGTTGCATCGGTTTGAGTTCTCCACGGTGATACGTGGAAATCGAAGTTGAGAAGCTTGTTACTCTTGGGTACTTGGGGTGCCCAAGAGCTTGTCCTCTTGGGTACTTGGAGTGCCCTAGACGGTCCTTGTTGATCTCGGAGTTTTGGTGGCTTGCGGGATTGTTGGGAGCCTCCAATTAAGTTGTGGAGTCACGCCCCAACCTTGTGATTCTTGTAGTTTTGGGAGCCGCGGGAATTCGGTGAGAGCCTCCAATTAAGTTGTGGAGTGTGCCTCATCCTTGTACGGGTTCGGTGACCACCCTCAAGTGTCCCATAGTGGTTCGTGGCACTCCGCATTGGTGGAGGCACGAAGGAGATTACGGTGTGCCATTTGACGGCTATTCGGGGATCACTTTGTGACTCCGCACCGCTCCAACGGAGACGTAGCTTCCATTGGGAAGTGAACTTCGGGATAAATCATCATCTCCAAGTGCCTCGGTATTTCTATACCCGAGCTTCTTACTTATGCAATTTACTTTGTGATAGCCATCGAGCTTGAAGTAATATATCTTGCTATCACATAGTTGCTTATCTTGATTAGCATAAGTTGTTGGTGCACATAGGTAAACCTAGTTTTGTTTAGGTTTTGTGCTTGATAAATTAACCGCTAGTTTTATTCCGCATTTATTCAAACCTAAACCGTAAAGAATTTTAATCGTCTACTCACACCCCCCCCCCCCCCCCCCCCCCCCCCTCTAGGCGACATCCGTGTCCTTTCAACAAGGCACTATGACGAATAGTCTTTATTTCGATAAGCGCATTCCTTAGGCTCTTCAACCCCATCATCACTCCTCCCATCCTTGTGATACCCAATTAGCTATTGTTAATCAACAAGTGTTTCTTAACTTTATTGGAACACAAGTTTAAATAGAGGGGTGACAACAAGTGCCTCTTCAAAATTTAGTTTGGTCCGTCACCAAAAAATGGATCGCCAAAGCAATGCCCACGCAGTGTGAACGATGTTGTAGCGCACACTTCGTATCCGCTATTCTGTCGAATTATTTTCTGAATGCAAGAACAACCCTTGAAATGCAATATCCATGCACAAGTGTCACACATTTCTGGATTTTAGTCGAGATGTGCTAACTTTTTTTGAGAGAAAATATTCTATACGAGTATTTTTTTACAGTATTTATTGCTCTAAAAGAATATCCCACGAGAGCAGAATCACCAATAAGCCGGATCGACACAATTCACCCTGAGATAAAAGTTTAGAACAAAAAGAAAGTGTACTCCTGATATCCCGAATCTTCTATCTGGACTTGGCCATGTGTAACTGAAGCCAGACCATTTATAAGTTCAGGCTCCTGACCCCTGTTCCATCGTTTCCGTCAATTCGACGTTTCCTTTCCCCTCGAAACTTTCCTAACAAACTCTCCCTCCACGGCTAATTCGGTTACAAGCTAGCTCCATCTTGGCAACAATGGCGCCCACGGCCGCGCCCCTGCGGATGCAGCCGCGGGGCTTCGTGTTGAAGCCCAGCGGCCTCCTGATCATCGGGCGGTACCTCGCCCCCAAGGTGCTCGGCGGGTACACCACCATCGACCCCGGTCTCGTCGAGGAGGGCGTGGACGTCCTCGCCACCGGCACCGGGTGCCCCGCGGGGCTCCTCTTCCACCCCGTCAGCAGGACGGGCCACGGGAAGGTGGGGGGCTACTTCTACGGGCACTACCCCATCGGCGACGTGTGGCACTGGCAGGTGCCGGGCGGCTGCTGGGCGCGGTACGGGACCGAGAAGGGCTACGTAGTGCGCTGCTACGGCGGAGCCATGGAGACGGTCGCGTTCCGGCGCAGGTTCGCCTTCCACGTGAGCTGTGGGGGCGACGACGGCAGAGAGGTCCTGCGCCCGACGCCGTGGCTGATGAAGGAGTACCGGCTCAACAAGGGCGCCGCCGTCCATCGCGCCGCCGCCGCGCGGGCCCAGGCCCGTCCCTGGGCGAACATGGACTGCGTGGTCCGCAAGGTCTTCGCAATTCTGCCGCCGCCGTTGGGCAAATACATGGTGTGGCAGATCCCGGCGTCCAGATACCCCGGCGGCGGCGGGGAAGCCGGCTACGCCAGCGACAAAGAGTCGAGGACCAGAAGCGCGTCGCCTGCCCGCATCGAGGAAGAACCGGGGAGGAAGCGCGCACGTCTTGTGTGATCGACCGCATCGGTCGATTGGTTCGTGTCTCGCTGCGATCGATTGGCGTCGTTTGATCGGTACTCACATCCTTCAGAAATCTTTTGATTTGCCTGTTCGTGGATGGATCTTGGATAGTATCGTAGTAGCAGTCAGCACCAAATCGTAGGTACAGATCGAGACTTTCCGAGGTGAAGATTTGTACCGTGCGCATCTCCATTTTTGTTCTGCAACATCTTCTGTCTTCCAAGAAGGCAAGAACAGTTCAAGAATGCTTTGCTTCAGTCGATGGACAGCAAAAGCGCTTCTATCTCAGCAATTCTTGCTTCATTTCTGTTAGGCAATGCTACATTAATTTTACAGTTGCAGAGACGTGGTGGTAATGTCTTCTTTGTCCACTACATCATTTATCTGCAACATGAGCTATAACTGTTTACTGCACCAACGTTTGGTTGCAATATCGTTTGAGGCTGCAGTTTTTAGGAAGTTAATGAGCTATGGTAGAATTTTGATTGTGACAGACTTGTTGACTTCTCAAATTCTCATTGTCGTTGATGGGCAGCAAAAGCGCCTCTATCTCAGTACTAATTCTTGCTTCATTTCTGTGAGGCAATGCTATATCAATTTTACAGTTACAGAGAAGTGGTGGTAATTTATGGACACCATTATCTGCAACATTAGCTATAACTGTTTACTGCAACAACGTCTGAAGTTGCAAGATGTTGCCCACGGGCCACTCAACTTGGCAGATATGAGTAAACTGGTTACAGTCGTGAAGTGGCACATTGACTGGGTCGTCGACCGCACACTTTGACCATTTTTTTTGCTAAAACAACCCTCATAAGCGAGACAGACATAAAAAGAAATAGGTTAATTCGATTTTGTGATTCCATAGGGTTGTTTTAGCAAAAAAAAATTGGTCAAAGTATGCGGTCAACGGTCCAATCAGTGTGGCACTTCACGATTGTGACCAGTTTACTCATCTCTACCAAGTTGAGTGACACGCGGGTAACATCTTGCAACTTCAGTGACCAAAGTACTCATCTCGGCCAAGTTCAGTGACCAACCATGCATATATCTCCAAAAAAAAATTGAATTTTTTTGACATTACGAAATATGATTTTTTTATAATAGGAGCATCTAGTCCTACAAGCCGAAATAGATTTCCGGTTCACTGCTCTCTTCTCGTAAGGACGAATTAAATGACTATGTAGAAAAAAAAACTTTATTGGAAGACTTGGTTGTTCCTTCAAATTTTGAGAAACCTATCATATTCTCAAGAAAAGGATAGGATCTAACTTCCTACCCCACGTTGTTCCTGAGGAGGTGGCTAGGGCAAAACCCCTTGCTGTCGTGCGCGCCACCCCTCATTTAAGCTTTGCTTCATGTGATTGTTGCCGAAGGGGCATCATCATTACTTGTCTACGGTGAAGCCAAATTCGCCTGCTCGAGGAGGGTGATGAAGATAACACGTGTGTGCCCTTGACGTTTTTTCTCTTCATGGCGGTGATCTTGGTATATCTGTTGTGAGCCTGGTTTGCATGTGAGTGCCCTTGAATCGTGATGTTCCATGATGATTGGCATGGGAATTTGTATCAGTCTTTGCCTAATTGTTTTTCTAATTTAATGAGTTATTCTCTTATTTTTTTAATTAACGAAAAGGCAAGTTTTTTGTATTGTTTCAAAATAATAAAGAAAGGAAAGCCCAATATCAACCACACATTTTTTTCTCAGTACAAAGGTGATAAATAGGCTACTAGATACGCTATGACCCAGATGGCCTAGATTCATAACTAAAATTAGTCATTGCACAATAGATCTTAGCTATGCCAGTCCGATCTAAGGGTACCGGCCAACGTTCAATAAAGTCCATTTTAACATAAGGTTGGACCCACTTAACTTATAAAAATAGGTATAATAATGTATAATGTCACATCTGTCGTAAGTTGGGACCCACATATTTGGTAACACTACACCGCATGCAAGAGAAATATGATCATCCACAATGTTGGTGGCTATATATTAAAAAAGGTCCTTGTATATCCCACCATATACATTGTGGAGGTTAACCTCAATGGTATCTTCTTATGCGCGGCCGATTAATTATAGGTAGTCTATAAGCAATAAAATAGTTCCCCTCATAGTATGTGCTTTCAACAAGCATGAAGGCTCTATCTTATAGCAAATTAGAACGATACCCCGTGTTTTGCGGCATCAATCTCGATCCTTAAGAATTATGTAATGTAAATAAAGGGTATAAGACAATGTGACACAAAGTTTTCCTACATAATATACAAGATTCAATTGGTCACAATAGTCGAGAGGCTTAATTTAATTGATTTGAAATTGTTGGGCATTTGGATGACTGTAAAAAGGACGACGTGAATAGCTTACAAATAGAAATAGACCATCAATAAATATTGTTAGTGGAATGACATGGACAATTAGATGGCTAAAATAATATGTGATGTGGATAGATTGCATATTGAGTAGACTATCATTAAAAAAAGTTAGTGATGGTTTTTCTTTATACAAGATATATATGTGACCTTATACATTATGGTCATTTCCTAGTTAAGTGGGTCATAGCTTGTGCAAAAATTAATCTACATTTCTGGTACCATGAGATAATCTATGGACTACACATAGATAAGCTTATGTAATGCCCTTAGTTTCGTTAAGATTGACCAGCACAATAAAAAAAGTGATGGAAAAGAAAGAGGAAATCATGATTTACAATCATACCAAACAGAAAAGTGATGTCCCCCTCGAGTTCATCAAGATACTTGTTCTTCTTGTGTTTGTTGGAAACCCTGGGAGTCTTAGGGTCAAGCATCTAAGGTGTGGGTTTGTGCTCCGGAAATTTTATGAGGCCTTGGAGGTCATAAAAGACCGAACATAAGTAATTGAGTTCCTATTTCATGGAGGAGGCTGAAGGACAAGAAAGTGAGCATTCAATGGCGTTTGGGGGTCCTTCATGATAACCCACACCTCTCCAAAGGTCATTATTGTCCCTTAAAGAAGTGAAAACCGGTATGATGTTTGCCTCCGTGTTCACCGCGTATCTCTTCCGTGCTTACACTTGTGTTTTTATATTATGATATCCTTTATGCTTGAATTTATATATCATTATATAGGTTAATTTCACATAGTTGTATTACGCTCATTTTCTTATCCGCAAAGCATAAAACTTGTGAAGATTTGTTTAGAAACCTATTCACCCCTCTCTAGGTTAACCATCTTGATTCTTCACCTACCAAATGCATTAATCAAGGAGTAGTAGTTCCCTTTACGATAACAACAAAATAAAATAAATATGTTTTCACAATAAGATAAAGCTAGTTGTGTACACTTCTAATATGATGTTGAAGCATACTTTTCTTAATGACTATCTAAAATGATTCTTACTTTCAAGGACAATTATGGATCATATTGATATGGCCTCGATCGATGAATACTATTGCTTTACGTAATAATAATAGATGAACATGTACCCACACATATAATCAACAAACTTTTCAAACCATTCCTCGAATACAAATCACACTAGGGCGGCTCGCAAAGCGGATCCATGCCATAGATCACCGACAACAAGGGCTACTTCAAACATGGTTTAGTGTGCCAACAAAGTGTGTCACCATGTAGTGCGAACAACATTACCATGCGCACGTCCTACCTGCCCACTCTCAAAAAAACATTTGAAATATAATTTTCATGTATAAGTGACTTACATTTCCAGATTTTAGTCGGTACATGTTAACTTTCTGCGAGCGAAAATTATTTATACTTTTTTAGTTTGCGGTTTGTATGCCATTGTTTTGTTTTAATAGAAAAATCCCATAAGGGTAGAAAGGACTACTATTATCGAAGTGCCTGTAGTAAATTTCGAAAGCTCACTCGCACGTTCTGAAGTCCTGAATTTTTCATTTGGACTTGGCCAGGCCATCTATAAGTTCAGGCATCCATTCCATCGTTTCCTTCAACTCGAAGCCACCAAAACTTTCCTAGTAGTAACAAACTTTCCCTCCTCGTCTTATTCGTTCTTGGCGCGCGGGGCGCGGCAATGGCGCCTACGGCCGCTCCCGTGGGGAACCTCCCGCAGGGCTCCGAGTTCGTCAAGCCCAGAGGCCACCAGATCATCGCGCAGTACCTCGAACCCAAGGCGCTCCGCGGCGAGTCCAACACCAGCGTCCCCGGCCTCGTCGTGGAGGGCGTGGACGTCTTCTCCGCCGCGGACCCTGCGGCGCTCCCCTTCCACCCCAGCACCAGGAGGGAGCACGGGGAGGCGTGGGGCTACTTCTGCGGGGACTACCCTATGAACGACGTGCGGACGATGGCGTGCGGCTGCTGGGCGGCGCGGTACGGGCCCGAGAAGGAGTACGTGCGTGGCCACGACGGCGCCATGGAGGCGGTCGCGTTCCGGCGCAGGTTCGCCTTCCTGGTGGTGTGGAGGGGCGACGACGGAAGGCTGGTCATGGAATCGACGCCGTGGCTGATGAAGGAGTACCGGCTCAACAAGGGCGCCGCCGCCTTCCGCGCCGCCGCCGCGCAGCCCGACCCCTGGGCGAACATGGACTGCGTGGTCCGCAAGGTCTTCGCGAATCCGCCGTCGCCACCGCCATGCATCTCCGACGAGGAGGGGATCCCAGCGTCCAGCTCTCCCGCTCCCGGCGGAGCGAGCGAGGACGCCGGATACTCCACCAACAGGGACCTGAAGCGCGTCGGCTACCGCCTCGAGGATGAACCTGCAGAGAAACGCGCACGGCTGCCGCCTCGAGGATGAACCTGGTAGATCCCATCATTCGATTCGTTAGTGTTGTTTGATTTACCTGTACGTGGATGGATCTTGGATAGTTGCAGCCACCAAATCGTAGTCTAGAAACTTGTCGATGTGAAAATCGGCTGAAGCTCCGCCGCTGCGCGGCGGACGGGCTCTGCGGCGCTCTACATGGTAGGAGGTGCCCTCAGGCCGTGGTTAGAAGGTGGTCGTCGGTCTTCGTCTTCTTCGCCGGCGAGGTTGCTGGTGCTTGATCTGCTCTGTTCCCCTGCGTCGGATTTCTGTTCTTCGTTTTGTACTTCATCTTTGTATGTGGTACAATCTGGTGTACGCAGGCTTTCAAAAAAAAGAAAATTTGGACTGTACCTGTAGTCCTGTACGCATCTCCGTTTGTTCTGCAACATCATGGTTTGCTTGTTCTTCCAAGAACAGTTTAGGAAATGCTTGGTTCAGGGCATTGCACTTTGTAGTATAGAAGTTAACTAGTTGTAGTAGAAAGTTGTTTGTAAGTGATTCGCTTACTTCTCATCATCGTTGACGTTGAAGGTAAAAGCGGTAAAAGATTTTCCCTTAATTAGTTATGGGGAACTGTCTTCTTTGTCGACTGCATCATTTTTGCTTGTATTGTCCACTGCAACAATATCTGGTTGCAATTTCAGTTCCAGAATCTTCGTGCGGTATGAAACTCAAAGTGTTAGCAAGGAATCACAAACCTTTAAAAACAGTAGAGCTAAAAGATCCAAATTACGGCTAGAGAAATTAGTTTTATATTAAGATAGCAGCAAACCATAATCTTCCCCTCAATTAATTTACTACTGAAGGCAATACATTGGTTCCCGTTTTAGTTATGGCCTCAAAACTTTCAGAACTGGAAGTTACAAGCCATTGTATGGTTCTATGAAATGTCTATCAGTTGGTATTTTGTCATGGGCAAACACCAAGCAAGATATATATATATATGGGTATCCACAATGTCGGCCATAATAAAAAAAGGTTCTCTTACTACGAGATATATACATTGAGGATTTTGAGCTTAAGATATCTTTTATGTGCAACTCATAGCTTTATAGGAAGTCTATAGACAATAATCTCTATCACACACACGCACGCACACACAATATATTCCTTTTCATTCTCTCGCATATTGGGTGCTTTCAACAAGCATGAGGGCACTAGCTATACTCCCTCCATTACTAAATATAAGATGTTTTAGACTTTTGCCAAATTCATGTGCACTCATTTTAGTCCGCATCTAGTCAACATGTGAAATACCTAAACCATCTTATATGAAGGAACGGAGGGAGTAGCCTTCTAGGAAAAGTGAGATGATACATTATGGTCCTTTTCAAGTTAAGTAGGTCATCGTTTATGGGAAAATTATCCTACATTGTCCATGCCCTCATATAAGATATTTGTATTGCGTATGGACTAACCATATATAAGATTATCCGATGCCCTAACAATACTCAAGCAAGAATCATCATTTATACTGGGAATGCCTTCCTCTACCAAAAGAGAAAGAGTTGAAGACAACGAAGGGTGGATACAAAACAAGTTCATATCACTTGTCTTTCTGGTCTTTCAGAATCTCATCGAATACTAGTAAATGCTTTCTAAGAGAAAATGGAAGCACTAGAGAGCTCAAGTTCACTTCATTCATCACAAGATGCAAATGATAATCAAAATGGGTACTAGTTGTTGATGAAAAAAAAAAGATCAGCTGAGATAGTTGAAGACATGGGGACCGAATATGCCTGAGTTTGGGAAATCACTATTCAAGCCCTATCGGATGGGACCACTTTGAAACTCCCATTTAAATAATGATGTAGATATATAGATATAGATATATGTATATTCATTCTCGGGTCCTCAATCTCAGTTCAGAATTCAGTCACGTCTTCTTCTTCGACCTAGGTTTTGTTTAGTCTCGGTGCTGTTTTAGTCTAAGCCATTATACAACAATTCTGGACCCACAGCAGGAACAACTGCCTGTGGCCTCGGATATACCAGTCCCCTAGCCCCATAGTAAGCCCGAACTGAGTCTATTAGATCATCTTGTCCTTAGCAGCAGGTGAAATTCTAGTTTTATTATGCAAAAAAAATACTCCATACCTAGTTTACCTATTATAAGGTCTTGTGGGAATATGGTCAAATTCCACTAATGCCTGTATGTAATATGACTCATCAATCCTTATGCATGCGTAGGCTTCACTTATTTATGGGAATTTTTAAGAATATTCTATTCAGGTCAACCTCATGAATTTAAATTGCATAGCAATTCCCTCTCTCTATCCCGCCCCCATCACCCCTTCCGAGCTTGTGGCAACATCAACACCACTCCCAATAGTCGGATCCACGTGGTTGCATGACGTATGCGAGCAACAAGGTGATGGAGGCCCTTACCCTGCCTATCTTATTTTTGTCGGTCTTTCTAGGTGGCCAAATCAAGGAGTGATCGTAATCTGATAACCATATTCCATGGCCTAGATGGAGCCAACGTGTGGCACCGCTAGTCTTCTCCAAGTTCACAGTATCAGGTGGTACTTACGGCCTTCACATGCTCATTTTACCTAACATTGTAAAGGTCATTCTCCATTTCTGCATCTAGCGAGTAGCATATTTTTAATTCTTGTGTACTAACCATAGACTTTGGGTTGTCCTTAAGAAGATTCTGGTAGGGTCAACCTACACAGTGCATATGGCTAGCCCGTAAGCACTTTTTTGCTTAACCCATCGTTATGGCCAACATTGTGGAGTGACCTAATGGTCACACTTGGCAAGCAGTAGTAGTTCCCTTTCCAATAACAACAAAAAAGATAGATATGTTTTAAGTAAGGTAATCATGTACGCGGTTGATATGATGTTGAAGCATGCTTTTCTAAAAACTACATAAAATGATTATTTCTTTCAATCATATTGACAAGGCACTACAATGAATAGTCTTCCTTTCGGTAAGCGCACCCCTTATACTCTTCTAAACCCTCATCGTGTGTCCCATCCTCTGTGATACACGATTAGCGGTTGTTAATTAACATGTGGCTCTTGCCTCTACTGGAACATAAGTTAAAATAGAGGGGTGGGTGGCAACAAGTGCTCCTTCAAAATTAGTTTGGGTTGTCACAAAAAAAATGGGTCGCCAAAGCAATCATCACGCAGTGCGAACATGTTGTAGCTCGCATTTTGCATCTATGAATCTGTGATTCTCTCAATAATTTTGTGAATGCAAGAACCTGATTTGAAATGCAATATTCATGCACAAGCAGTGTTGTACCTTTTCTGGGTTTTAGTCGAGATGTGCTAACTTTTTGTTCTACTCTCTCGGTTCACTAATGTAAGATATTTTTAGCTTTTTCTTCATTCAATTGTATTCAGATTTATTTTCTACATATATTCACTTATTTTAGTATATATGTAGTTAAAATTGAAATAATGGGTCCAATGTACACCAGTGAACAGAAGGAGTAACAAAATATCCTATAAACGCAGAATCTGTAGTATCCAACTGGCATGAGTAAATTTGGAAAGGGCAGCCGTCCTGAAATCCCGAATTTTCCATCTCTGGAACATCACCCCGAACTGAACCCAGCCCGTTTATAAGTTCACGACCCTCTTCCATCGTTTCCGTGAACTCCAAGTAGAACTCCTCTCCCCTCAAAACTTTCCTAACAAACTCTCTCTCTCTACCTCCACGGCTCCATTCTGTTAGTAGAGCTCCATCTTGGCGGCAATGGCGCCCACGGCCGCGCCCGTGCGGAGCCTGTTGCCGGGCTCCGAGTTCAAGCCCAGCGGCCACCAGATCATCGCGCAGTGCCTCGCCCCCAAGGCGCTCCGCGGCGACACCACCGCCGTCCGCGGCCTCGTCGCCGAGGGCGTGGACGTCTTCTCCGCCGAGAGCCCCGCGGTGCTCCCCTTCCACCCCGGCAGCAGGACGGACCACGGGGAGGTGTGGGGCTACTTCTTCGGGGACTACCCCATCGACGACGTGCGGCCGGTGCCGGGCGGCTGCTGGGCGCGGTACGGGCCCGAGAAGGGGTACCTGCACGGCCGCGGCGAGGCCATGGAGGCGGTCGCCTTCCGTCGCAGGTTCGCCTTCCACGTGACCTGCTGGGGCGACGACGGCAGGGTGGTCGTGCTCCCGACGCCGTGGCTGATGAAGGAGTACCGGCTCAACAAGGACGCCGCCGCCTTCCGCGCCGCCGCCTCGCGGGCCCAGGCCCACCCGAGGGCGAACATGGACTGCGTGGTCCGTAAGGTCTTCGCGAAGCCGCCGCCGCCTGGCAGCTCCTGCGAGGAGGAGATCCCGGTGTCCAGCTACCCCGGAGGCGAGGAATCCGGCTACTCCAGCGACGAGGACCTGAAGCGCGTCGGCTGCCGCCTCGAGGAAGAACGGGGGAGGAAGCGCGCACGTTTCTGTCTTGTGTGACCGGTCGATTGGTTCGTGTCTCGCTGCGATCGATTGGCGTCGTTTGATCGGTACTCACATCCTTCAGAAATCTTTTGATTTGCATGTACGTGGATGGATCTTGGATAGTTTCGTAGTAGCAGTCAGCACCAAATTGTAGGTACAGATCGAGACTTTCCGAGGTGAGGATTTGTACCGTACGCATCTCCATTTTTGTTCTGCAACATCTTCTGTCTTCCAAGAAGGCAAGAAAGTTCAAGAATGCTTGCTTCAGGTTGCACTTTTCTTGGAAGCTAGTTAGTTCTAGTAGAAATTTGTTTGTGATATACTTGTTCACTTCTCTCATTGTTGTCGATGGGCAGCAAAAGCGCCTCTATTATCTCAGTACTAATTCTTGCTTCATTTCTGTTATGCAATGCTATATGAATTTCACAGTTGCAGAGACGTGGTGGTAATATATGGAACTGTCTTGTTTGTCCACTCCATCATTTATCTGCAACTCTAGCTATTGCTGTTTACTGCAACAACGTTTGGTTGCAATTTCATTTCCTTATTCTTCTTTGGACAGTGTATGTATCATTTTTCTGCAGCATTGGTTATTGTCCGTGAAATTGTAAACTGAAAGATACATGCATGTTACTGCTAGAGGAATCTACTTCCAGGCCTTTACGGTGTTCTAAGAGTACACCGAATTTTGATTGCAAATTCGCAATATAACGGTTTCCAGTTTAGTTCGGGTGCTGCTTGTTTTGGTCAACTTGACACCAAAACTGGAAGCTGCAGGTAATAGTATAAAATGTGAGATAATCTCCATATCCTGCATTGAATGACTGATTTGGTATTTAGGTGTAAAACCTAGGGATTTTTCTTGTTTCCCCGCCTTGTTTTATACACCAAGCAGATTGAAATGCCAACCAAGGAGAAGGTTCAGAAAACCAATACATTCCGCACGCACTTGGGAACGGCATGTTGTTCTGCAGCTCAAGGGGCCTAGCTCCAATCCTAGAGAATCGCAAATTTTGGGAAATAAAGACAGTTTATGCGTTCTTCAATTGTCTATAGCAGAACAATTGCATGCATACAGATCCTTGGTTTAGGTTCAATTAACCTGCTGCTGTAGTCACTGTCAGAGCAGGAGCAATGCTCGTTCGCAACATGACGGTCGACTGGTAGGAAGTTAGGAACCATGCTCATATCCATGCCTACAATCTTTGCACAGGCCCAGCTAACCAGGCAATCAGCTACTCAAAATAACTCTCTGTTCTGAATTCAGTGAGGTGACAGACATCAGATCTAAAGGAGATCATTGTACTATATTATGAATGCGGTGAATGAGCACAGCAGAGTATGCATGCCAACACATATAACATTTGCACAATGACAAGAAACTCTAAGAGGCATGAGAGAGAACAAGAAAAGTTCTGAATGCAGTTGGCATTTCCAAAAAGAATTGAGTATACGAGACAAAAATTAAGGATCATCCTCCAGCCAAAAAGCGAATTAGAAAAAACGCGTGCGTCCAAGCTGCTCCCAAACCAGATCCACGTCCCCGGTACCACAAACTACTAAATCATCATGGAATCATCGTACGTACGAAGCGATATCAAGGTTAATTTTCTCCACGCTTGGCTCATATCTGAGGTAAAAAAGAGACTGCAGCAAAAACCAACTCTGTCAGATGTTTGTGTCTTGGATTCAGAAGCTTTTGCGGTGAGGAGCAGCAGTCTTGCGGTTCACTTCCAGGGCGGCTTTGCCCTTGCTCTTGCCCTGCATGTCAGCACCAGTGCCGGACCTGCCAGGTGCTTGCGCGGCGTGCTTGAACCGGACCAGTAGGATGGTCATGTTGTCAACCGATGGTTGAGGTGGTTCTACGCACATGTCAAGAATGGCCTCACAGTTCTTCCCCATGTCCATCCCCTGAGTTTGTGTGTGTTGGTCACAGCATATGCCAAGTTAAAGGGAATTAACAGCAAATCTAACAAAAAATATATAAGTACGTAGACATGCTGGTACAGAAAAACTCACAGATTTCATGTTCCCACGTATAATTTCAATCAAACCCTGGTTCAATACTACATCCCTACAATAAATGAACAGGTGTCTAAATTGTTAGAGCACAGAGCTGCTGGGACAAAAAAAAATCAATTGTGTCTCTTGAGAGCAAGTACAATAAGCTTATGTAAGCAGGCTATAAGGAATAAAATAATATTTCTTTGATGACATGGAAAAGAGAGAAGAGGAGAGAGAATGGAAGTGGGCTCTCATGCAAGAGTCAGCTCTAGCACGTGCTCCTAGGCACTTAGTGAGAGTGAGAGGTGGGCCATGTCTTAATAAAGTAACACATTTTCATAACTAACTATTGTACATGTTGGCTATATGGTTGGCTATAGATGACGTGGCAATATCTTATAGCCGGCTGTTGCCTCTACTATTGTACTTGCTCTTAGTACGTCCAGCCACGCAGATGTCAAGTGGCACCTTTTAATCCCATTTATGTCCATTTATTGGTCCAACCATTCACAGTTTTGTTTTTCCAGCAAAAAAAGCTAGTAGTAACACCTAACTAAACGGTATTATGTGGCGCCACATATTGGGCCATTTACATCCCTACGCAGGGCATAAATTCCTATCTCCACTTAACCATGTTTCCGTATCTGCCAACGATATGCACACCAAGAACATAGTAGGATCCAGGATCTTCATGTAGGTTTTAACAAAAGTAAACCCAACATATTGCATGATGGTTTTAAACCAACTGATTAAAACATTCATGCAATCAGGTTAATAATTTTCTGGATAGTCTCAAGTACTAGCACAACAAGGGATTGGCAGAGACTGCTCTATTCTATAACTTCGGCAAACCATACAAAAATGACAGGCACAGTGTGTGATGGTGATGGACTGATGATGTTTACCCAAAGCAAAGAAAATTTAACAGAACTATCTGTCATTTGGATTACATATACTCTGCTTGAAATCATACCTCAAGACATGGAGTAAAGCATAATAGAGCAAAGCTTCTAATACATTTTAGTTGAGCACTTACCAGACTCCATCACATGCCATAACAAGAAACTCAGTATCATCAGTAATATTTTCCTAGCAGAAAAGAAAAGGGTCATCTTCCATCACACCATATCCAGTAGGACAAACTTGCCATCTGTAGGAAAGCTAAGTAACTTACTAGGCGAATTTCAGGAGAACAAATCAATGCTTGTTGTGCAGGGGTTAATCCACTATTGTTTTTGTACCTCATATCACCTGAAATATAAGAACAAATATATCACATCGTGATAAATCGTATAGGCCCCCTCAAAAAAAGGAAATTAACTATACCGATTGATCTTGAGACTGCAATTCCATTATCGATACGACTGGCACCTCCAGTAAATGTTACGGAACGTCCTGCGTTTTCTATTCTCCGTCTTTCAGTCGGAACACTTGGTTTGTGATCGGTGGTCAAAATAATTGCCTTTCAATACAACAGAATAAAATTAGGCACCACAAGAGATCACATATAAGAAAATAGCTGATCAGGTACCCAGCCCGAGATTAACAAGAGAAGTAGTCACTGCACCTGACCATTCCGTGAGAGCACACAACGACAATCACCAGCATTCCCAACAATGATCTGGTCGCCTCTAATGATAGCAACACAGGCGGTACTTCCCACATCTATTGGCCCAGGGTGTTTCTGCAAACAAATAAACAAGCAGAGGTAAACAACAGGTGTTTTTGTAAGTTTAGATTTTCTACATATAAACAATTATATATGATCTGTAAAAAAGGAGTCATCACCTTCAATTTCAAACAAGCACAATTCATTAGCTTATCCTTGAAAGTTAATTTCCTATTAGCAGGACTATACTCAGATAACTCCCTCCGTCCCTCCTCTGTCATCATCATCTGATCCATTCTGCAACAGTAAATTAAGCAGCAACAACGATTACAAATGTCATAATACACATGTGCAAGGAGTATCAGAATGAACAAAAGAAAATGTTACTAGTATTGGTATAAAATATGTGAGATAACCTCAAAACATAGAATGCATGACTTAGTTAGCTATTAAATAACCTGACGAAAGAGCTTGCCACTGCAGTAGGCAGATTGTCTTTAAACTCTGGATGGTTCCGAACCTCAACATGAAGGTGCTGTGCACAGTACCTTGATACAGAAGGTCCTGTAAAGAAAAAAATATCATCTTACATGATTATCGTAGTAGTTTATGCTACTGATCACAAAAAATAAAAAGACCGATCGACAGAACAAGCGAGTATAATGAGATGATTTATATGAATGCCAATAGCTGAATACCGCTTCAATTTGTATCATAGAATCGAATTATTTGTGTTGTTCGTAAAAGGATGATACTGAATACCAACCTCCATGGCCGTCATAAACACCAAAGAATGATGTGGCAGTGGAAACATCCAAATCTCCAATGGTTGCATGCTGGAGATCGAATGAGAAAACAATAAGTTGAGCAGACTTTCAGTATTTTCACCAAAGTTACTTGCAAGTAGTAAACCATGCATTTTGTAGCCCTATATCTCTTGACACTGGTCCTACGGAACAGTGGATGCAGGATGGTAAATTACTCACAGCATCTTCCATGTTTACACGGTAACCTTGCATAGAGGACACAGCATACTCAAGCCTGTCATTCTCTCCCCTGTGAGTAGTCTTTGATATCACTGGCTCCCTGCTGATTGCACTCACAGCAAAGCTTGGTTCCCTGAAAGATTACAACATTGATAACTAAACCTTGTATCAAGAGAATTAGAGGTAAACCGAGATACTGAGTTACAGAGTTAAAGATGGCACAGAAACCAGAAAGCATTGAGAAAATGCAAACGAGACATCACCACACGTTCTTCATTTTGCTTGATGGTCTGGGTTCTTCCTTCTTGGTCTGCAGTGCATGCACAAGTGCGCGGCCAGAGCCGGTGCACGAGAGGCTCTCTCGCAAGGGAGCAGACCGGGCCTCTCCGAGCCAAATGTATCCTGCCTGACACCGTATGCATCAGGAACACGCAGGTTAGCAATGGACTTGAGATTTGAGAAAACATTTCACCGATTAGGCGCAGCACTCAATTGCAGCTCAAAACGTCAGACGCGGCAGGCTGTACTCAGGAGACAACGGTTGCGAATGAAACATTGCAATGGCAATCACATCACAATTCTATGAATTGTCTCAAACAACAACGTAGATATAGGCACATCGACATTTGTTTGAGCTGGTAATCGATCGGAGGTAGATCTCTATCCCTCGCACGCACGTTCGGGCACATGAATCGCACTAGCATTAAAGATCGAATTAGGCAAATACCTTGACGAATGATCCGGTGGGCGTGCGGCAAAGCCGGCAGCGGCGATCAGCGGGAATGCGGCGGCGGCCGTGAACAGAGGGAATGCGGCGGCGGCTGTGAACAGAGGGAATGCAGCGGCAGTCGTGATCAGCGGCGTGCGGCGGCGGCCGTGATCAGCATCGTGGGGCAGCTTTGATCAGCGGCGCCCGGCTCCTCGTGGCTCGATCGCTGGGTGCCCTAGTCGGGACGGGACGAGCAGCGGAGGAGCCGACGCGAAACGATCATGGGTGGCTGGTGCGACCGACCCCGGCTGCGTGGCGGTTTCGATGTATGCTTTTGTTGGGCCCACGTGGGCCTGTTCTGGAACCCGGAATTGGTAGACATGTTTGGTTTACTGAACCTCCAGATGTAAAAAAAGTTGTCAAGGAAATACTGAACCTCCAGATTCTGCTAATGTAATGATGATGAATATTGATCAGTAATATAATTCGTGGGTTTCCTCAGAAAAAGGAACACTCCATCAGAGTCTTCCTCACAAAAAGAAAGCACTCCATCATCAGAGTAAAAAACATGCGACACAGACCTGAAATCTCAAACTGCCGAAGAAGATACCCATGTTCCTCTGGAGATTGGGTCCCAATAGCCTGCCTCTTCGCCTACAAATCAAGCCTCGAGTGCTAGACATTGACACACCCTGCCCGGTTGTGTGCATAACATAAGGTTTGACGAACATTGGCGGACACTCTTTCCTGTTCCTGAAATGCAAGTCTGCAAAATCTATCCGAAACCTTGAGCAGCTCCGGGAATCCCATGTGAATTGTGTCAACGCCAAGAAAAACTGTCGAGGCTCTTCTCAAACCGGGCGATGGACGGAGCCACCTTACCCTGAGAACTTCCCGAAAACCAAAATCGATGCATCGTTCCATCGGCAAACAGGTTCAGGTGGCTGAGGCTTCTGTGTCGGAGATTATACAGGTTCAGGTTGCAACGATAACTCATTGTGGGTCACTGATTGCTCCAAAAAAACACAACTCATCGTTGAATACTCAACACCTGATTATACGTGGTAACATACATATTGCAGTCTACTTCTTTTTGTTTACACATCAACGGTCAGCTTCCCGAACTTCTCCCAAAAAATAAACTGATTGTTGCCCTATAACTTCTTCCCCACAGCATACATATTGCAGTATCTTCTTTTTACACGTCGAGGATCAGCTTCCGGAACTTCTCCATGTGCTCGGCCTGCAATGAGATGGCGATGGACAGGCTGCCGTCCTTGTTCGCGCTCGGGAGGACGAACGCCAGCCCCTCGTAGGCGATGCCGCCAGGACCCATGAACACCGGCCGTCCCCAACCAAAATCGGCGTCGTGGATCGGCAGGCGCACCCAGCTTGTGAGACCAAGGTTAGGGCACCGGAAAGTATGGGCTCCACGGACCAGTGCCGATAAATCCGGTTGCGTCTCTAGGTAGTCCAACGCTGAGCGGCAGTAGTCATCGGACATCCTATCCAGTGCTCCCTGGATGACCGCTGCTCCATCTGCCACGCCACCGGTCACCTTGCCTGCCTCGGCGAGTGGGGTGGCGGTGAAGATGACATTTCCGAAATAACCTTCTGGCAATGGGGGCTGCAGCCGTTGTCGCCCATCAGTGGCACAATACAGCTTCGTGGGCTGGTCAGCAGGCAGGCCGCGTGCAAGGGAGACACAGCGCCAGACATGCGCAGCTAGCACTGCATACGTGCTGAAACGTGGTGCACCCTCACCCGTGGGCAGCTGCGAGCGCAAGCGGCCAAGCTCCGAGCGGGTGAGCTTGAAGATGTCAACTGCAGTTGGAGCCAACGTTGGCTTGCCAGTGAGAGGCTGGGGCGCCGACGACAGCATCGCTGGGGCAGGCTGGTACTCAACATGTGTGTAGAATGGAGTTGGTGGATCACGGGCACGGAGAAGAGTGCGGTCGATGAAGGGCATGACTGCAATTTGAGCTCCACGGCAGAGGTCAGACCATGAGTTGATGAAGTGCAACCCAGACATGCCGTCAGCTACATGGTGCTGCATGCCAACACCAAGGGAGACGCCTCCACACTTGAAGTAGGTCACCTGGAATAAAAATCAGAACAGAGAAGAATTAGCCTCTGGACATGTTTCTTAGCTTTCTTTACCGAGGTGAACAGAGGGCATATTTCCAGCTTCAGCTACCATTCTACTAACTAATGGGTGGCTGATAAGACACTAAGACAAATATATGAAATATAATATGAATGAATCAGACACTTGTTTCGATTCCGATAGGAAAGGTTAACCTAGATACGTGAAATTAACCACATGCTATAGTTTGGTTTTTTAATATTCAACACAGGCATAAGTTGTGAGTCATAGCCATACTTCAGTTGTGCAAAGAATCGCAAATCTTACATGCAACCAAGTAACTGGCAAACGTTCTTAACTTCAGCCATTTAGCACATGATCCCTAAATATCTACTGCAGCACAATACGATTGGTAGTAAATTGATTAGCCTAAAATGCAGTGCATAATCAGTCTGATGTGTGCAAACATGTGAATTTGAAGAGGTATAATAAATTTAAGAACCAAGGTCCAAAACTGTTTCCAAATAACAATACATCATTGTAACTTCAGTGAGACAGCTGCAATCATGTAAGAACCAACAACCTTTTTCTTGTAAGTTGGAAGTTGGCAAAAAAAAATCGAGGAAGAAGAAGTTGGCAAATTAATAGCACCAACCATAACTACTTGGTGTTTGTACAAGTTTTTTATTAGCTCAACAACAAAATTCGGGCTAATATTTGGACTAGCTTTCTCAAGGAGTTAAACTGGTAAAAGCATCGATCTGCATATAACTATTTTGTCAAAACCGTTGAAAACACGGAAACAGTTCAGTTTTGATAGAAGAGAATTACTGCAGTTTGTTGTACTCAAAATGGTATTTATGTTGTGTAGCATACTTATTGTTTAGTAGTACACACTCATTACCTTACCACTACTGCTCCAGGCACTACTCTTACTTTTGAGATGGAACATCCTGCTTTGTCCTCTTTTGTTCTTAATGCTGCATTTCTACAATAGTATGCTTTAAAAGATATGCCTGGTTAAATTATCTCAGTTTCATTGAACCTGTTTCTGTATAAGGCCTTGCCTACCCTTGCATAACGAACATGCATAAACATTTGGTTGACGGATGTGCAGCATGATTGAAGTCAGCCTGCCACCTAATCAAGTAATCATGCATATACAACATCTAGAGGCACAAACTATAGTAGGTTCTTATACACAAAATGATTAGATGGAAGGAATATGCTCTAATTAAAAAATCATTTCCGTACCAGCATGAAGTGCACATCCAAAGCAAGCATATTCAGAATAATGCATATGGTTGGCAAGAAATTGCAAGCTCGTCACAAACTAGAATTTAGTAACATGATAAATTGTGGTTCAGTTTTACGCTCTGTAAGGTTCGATGCGGACAACTTCAGGTGAAAGAAAATTGTTAGCATGTGCATCAGTTATAAGGATATTCGATTATGTCGATAAAGGTTTAGCTCATAAATCATAAGCAACTCCGCATATTCCGATATATCTGAAAGGCAAATGTCATTTTGCAGTATTGTGTTTTTTAATGGTCAATTTCGATGTAAAGGCAACAATTCAATCCGGAAGGCGGACCCATGAATTATGTCTCAGTCGAAGAAAGACCTCGCAGGGTTCAACAGGGAAAGGGGTCCAGTTTTCAAACAGGATGAACAGAAGCTACCAAATTAGTCTAAGCCTAAAATTCAGACATGTCAACATCTCAGTATCGCAGTCAGTTATGACCATTAATGTCAAGATCCAAGACAAATGGTTGACACTGAGAGTTTGGCCGGATGCAAAGTCGTACATCGTACAGTTAATAAAGAACGAACTAGAACAGGATAAGGTGGTCCGCTTCTACACACCCCACCATGAACTGGCGAGCAAATCAATACATCCAAACAAAGGTCCCAACTATGAGTTATCCAATCAGGTATCAGCTTATCCAAAATCGGAGCATTGTGCAGGTCGAAAAACATTGCGCGTTAGTGATCATTCAGAAAGCTATCCCTACCCTCTTCCGTTTTCGAACTAAGGCCAATTGTACCTGCCATCAGAAATCGAGCTCACCTGAAGCTCAGTCATTCAGAAAGCTCTCACTAGCCTTATTCGTTCGAACTGTATGTAAGAGTGCAGCCAGAAACTGGGCTCACCTGAAGCACGAGGAGCGGGAAGGACGAAATGTCGTCGGTGTAGTCGACGGCCGGGATGAGGCGCTTGAGCCCCATGGTGGGCGCGAAGTCGCCGAAGTCGTCGACGGCGGCGTCGGGCGCCTCGGCCTCGACGAAGAGCACCCCTTCCCCGCTGCAGTCGATCTCGACCCTGCCGTCCTCGTCCCGCGCCAGGCGCCCCGCCATCGGGTAGAAGGGCACGAGCGCCTCCGCCAGCGCGCGCCGCATCCTCTCGGCGTCGAAGAAGCCTTCGGCTGCAAAGTCGGGGCGGCGGTAGAAGTAGACGCTGGGCGTGTGGAAGCGCGGCACGACGAGGTCGAGGTTGGAGTTCCAGAGCCGCTCCCGCGGCCTCTCCCCCGCCGGGCGCACCATCGTCGACCGCCTCACCGTGATCGCCGCCATCTGCCGCGGGCACATTCCAACGAACAGCTCGTGAGCAAAACGGAAAACGCGACAGAAACAAGAAGGAATAAGCAGGAGAAAGAGAGCGGAGGCTGGCTGACCTTGGTGGCGGTGAAGCAGATCTGCGGAGGGAAAGCAGACGGGGTGGTTCGGCAGCAAAAAGGAAAAGCAGCAAGCTCTTGGTGGAGAGCGAGCAGCTGGTTGGCGAGAGGGGAGGTGGAGTTTCTTATATAGGCCGCTCGGGCGGGCGGGCGGGCGGCGTAGTTCCTGTGACTCCGCTCGGCGGCGACGGGTGAGGAGTTGGTGGGCGATGGGGACCGGAGGCGATAGGTACGGACGGGTGGCGGGTGGGGAAGGCGAGCTGGAGAGGCAGCGGGGTTTGTCTGGTGGTGGATGACACGGTGCACCGCCCCACCTGACTGACATTCGGCGGCGGCTCGGCGTTCTGACCTCTGTCTGTAGCTGACCGGTGTCGTGCATCAGACGCACATGGAGGCAGGTCCGATGAAACGGCCAGCACGGAGGAATGCACGGCTGGCTTCCTCCGCCGTATTCTAGTATCAGCGGAATGATTCATGTTAGTTAGACGAGGGCGCTGACGCCATGAATGACATTATCCACGGCCCCTACTACGGCCACGGCGACCAACAAGTAGACGTGCATGACCTCGAGACCGGCAAGGATTTGAAGAGACCAAATGGGATAGTAGAGGAAAGTCGTGGGTGATGAAAAAGTATGAGTTGTTGTGTGATACTTGGATGTCAATAAGTTAAGACGCTACTACCGATGCATAAAAAAACCCGAGAATCATATTGGAATAAAATTCACAAGGAATTCAAAAAAAGGATGGAGTGTCCGTCATACGACGCTTTGTACATTGAGCGCAATGGGAACGCAATCGAAAAACGGTGGGTTAACATACTAGACGATTGCAACAAGTTTCATGATTGTCATGATCAAGTTATGACGAGAAACAAGAGTGGCGATACCCACGACAACAAAGTAAGATGCTTTGGTCTCAAATTCCTATCTATTTCAAATGTTCCTTTTATCTAGTTTTGATTTCCTATTTACTTGACATGTGCATGCTCTCTAGTTGAAGGATGCTCTTTTGTTGCATCGAGAAGTGTACAAGAAGCTATATGTTTCGATGCATTGTTGGAGCCGGTTTGGAGATTGTCCAAAGTGGACGACACTTTGAATGTCGAATCGAAAGGGAGGCAAGGGGGCGCCGATGTAGATGAATGCCAACTGTCGGGTACCGGCGTGCTCGATCGGGCAATTGGCAACAAGAAAGCAGAGGCGTCCAAGAGTGCGGCCGTATCATCTACTACCTCCCCCCAAGAGTCGATTGACTCGTACATGAAGGAGGTCACCTCATCCAAGACTCTCAAGTCAAAGATGCACGGGGAGAAAAGAAAGGTGGGGCACCTACTTAGGCGTCCAAGACCAAAAGCTCAAGGAGATGCAACTCGATTGGGAGACCAAGCTCAAGGAGATGCAACTCGATAGGAAACTCAAGATCCTCTGCACCGACACCACAAACATGAGCTCGGATCAAAAAGATTTCTTTGCCGAGGAGGTGGCGCGCATCATGGAGAGGAGGGAAAGGGCAATGGATGACGAGACCCATGAATGATTTGCATATTCTTTCCTTGATGTATTTTGATTACATTTTGGTGGCAGGCCTACATGTTGGCCGAGACTTTGGTGGTCGGCCTTGGTATTGGCTGAGATTTTTGTGGTCGTACTTGTTGTTGGCCGAGTCTTAGTTGGATCTATATTTTGGTAGTCCGATTCGATGTTGGCATCAAATGTTTTGCAAATGCAAAGAGTTGACAAAAATGGGCCTGCCGTTTGGGGGGAGTGGGCGGCATCCAGGAATGGGCCGGACAAGTGCCTGGCACCCCCCCAAGGCGGATAAAATTTGGGGGGTGCAAGACAGAATTTCGGGGGTGCCGGTGGAGATGCTCTTAGTAATAGTATTTTTTAGACCAACTCCAATGCTGATATATTTTAGGCCACGTCAAAACTGGAATAGGGCACCAACAGAATGAGTTATAGGGGAACGACGGATGATGTAAAATAGAGCACCAGAAATAGCATCCGGCGATGGATGTGCAGGAGGAGGTCGCGGCCGGCAGGTGTCGAGGCCGAGGTGGTCGCGGCCGGCAGTGTCCTGGCGGAGATGACGCCGGAGATGTCAACAGGGAGGATGAGCTGGCCACGTTCACACCGGAATTATTGTCGGTTGCTCGCGGTAGGGGTTCATTCGGCGGCGTTCACAACGGTCGTTTCGACGCTCAAGCCGGGGACAGCGGGCGTAAGGCGTCAACGGAGGCGGGCGTAAGGTCAGTGGGAGTCGGGTTCGGTGGCCGATCCAAATTGGTAAGCCGTGGGGCTGCTGTGGCGGTGTGAATCGGTGGCGGAGAACGGCCGGGAGTCGGGGCTGAGTGGGGGCGGCGTGTCGAACCGACGGTAGTGGCGTTGGTGGTCGGTGTCGGTCAGAGAAATCAGCAGCTTCAGTGGGCGGGAGTAAAAGCTGAAACTTCAGCGCGTTGGTTGGACTGTATGCGGTCACGTTTTGGTTCACATCACCACTGCACCACAAAAGCCAGCCGCATCGCAAATAATTTACATTGCTATATACGGATGCATCATCTTTTCAGCATGTTTTTAACCTTTGATAGCCTATAAATCATTTTTTGGGCTCGTGCTCTAAAATTAATCATTTATTGAAGATGCTCTTAGCAACATTGCTAGTACTACTAGTAGTTGAAGAAATGACGGAGGACGTATTCGGTTGCTTCACACGTTTGGCCATTCTGTGTCACGATTTACGAGAAGGGTAAGAATGCCCGTCGGTACGTCGCAGTTGAGGCTACTGCCCATCGAGATTATCCGACGGAGATTCGACTGAGTTTAGCAAAACATGGCCAAAAGAAACCAAGCATGCTCTAGCAGATACGTAGCTTGTGGAGGTTCCAGATATACCTGGTAGCGTAATTAACCTGTCAGCAGAGTAGGTGGACTGGAAGAATCGACATGTTCTGGGTGTAATAGTACGATTTGGTGCGCACGACAGGATTTTAAGTGCTTTTATTAGTTAGGTTTGGTAGCATGACCATTTGTGAGGAATCAAAGTGGTTTAAGATTTTATTTAATTTTCATGACATTCAGATGCCCCCAAATGGTTACTCAAGAACGATAGTTTCCTCTTCGGATCATTGCTTCCGAGTTGATTGAGTGTTGACCAATCTATATTAATTTTGTTGACCACTGCTTTTCGGTAGAGGAATTGTGTATCTTTCTTACGCCAAATAATACATGAACATACTCCATACATGTATACCTAATAATAAATATGTTAAGAGCATCTTTAGTAGATCCTTCAGATGGCAAACCTACTACTGTATCTATACCTCTTATAAAGCAAAACCCCACTAAGTGCATTAATTAATTTTCTATCTCAACATGCAAGCTATCCACATCATCCATGCTATTAGCCAATCAATTGTCCATATCATCTCCACTAATATTTATTATCAATATTCACATGCAAGATACACATCATACATTCCTCCAACCATCTAATAGATCACATAAATAATTTATAATACACACATTTCATGTCTATGCAATTTAGTATATCGACTATGACCAATTGATTTTTACATTTTCATTTGGAGAACATAATATGTCATAACTTTTATACCCTTTTATTTACACAATATAGTTTCTAAAGTGATCCCCGCTGCAATGCGCGGGGTATCTTCTAGTTATAATGGGTAGAAACATGTCTGGCGAACAACTAAGACTCGGCCAACAACAAGTACGACCACAAAAAGTACGAAAAGTACGACCACAAAGAGTCTTAGTTACATCTTCAAACCCATTTTAATGGGTAGAAACATGTCTGGCGAAAATAATACGCGAAACCCATATCATAAAACATAATATTTCATTTTATGGGATGTGCTATGGCGTAACCGTGACGTACCTTAAAATCTAATAATTTTCGACATAGTTCATAGCCGACAATAGTTCACCACTTGACAACAATCTAGCGACGATATACCAGTAGTTCATTAAACTTGACAACAATCGAGCCCTTCTATCACACTAGTTCATAAACTTGTTGATGATCTAGTACCATTATTCAATTGGCACCACCGCGGTTGCTCACGTGGGCATCAAAAATCACCCAACAAGCAGTTACTATGCATCACAATATACAACATGATATTGTTCTGCAATTTGAAGAGATATATTCTCATCCTTAAGAGCTACAATCTCTAGCATCCAATGTTTGCTCTAAATAAATATCATATAATTTTTTGATCCATAAAGTTCTTGACATCTACTTTTTTTTTTGTACAAGGGGTGGGGTCAGAAGACCCCGATGACATCTACTTATATATCTCCATTGGTTTTTTGAAGACATGCTATCAATCGGATCTTCTACATCCTCATCAAGACTACACAAACTACACAAGGACATCTTCAAATGTGGGCGATAGGGACGGACGAGTAGGAGAAGGCGAGCTACTGCCTGGTGGTGGATAGCACGGTGCACCATCTGACACTCAGTGCGCTGTCAGGTTTCTGACCTCTGTCAGCCTGTCGTGCGGGACCGGTGCAGCAGAGAACCGTCTCTGACTCGCTCTTGTGCACGGCAGAATTACAAATATGGCCCTCTGCCCAATGGATTTGTCAAAATTAGCCCCAAAGAAAAATATTGTCAAAAATGGCCCTGGCGGAAGGTAGAAAAAGCAGCACGTGTCTTCCCGCCAACCCAGGTGGCGGGAAGTGAATTTGTGCCATACGGGCTGGCGGGAAGTCACTTTGTGCCGCACCATAAGGCACATGTTGCACAACTGTTCGCCAGCTCAGGGAGCAACACGTGTCTTCCCGCCAGCTGAGACGGCGGAAACTCACTTCCCGTCACTTGGATTGGCGTAAAGACGCGTGCCGCTTTTCCTACCTCCCGTCAGGGCCATTTTTGACAATTTTTTTGGGTGGGGCTAATTTTGACAAATCAATTGGGCAGGGGTCATATTTGTAAAAAAATCTGCACGGCATAGACAGACATGCAGGCCAGTAGGACGAAACGGCCACTCTCCAGCCCGGATCGATATTCAAATGGCCTTTCTCCGCCGTATCCTGTTTGCAGGGTGATACTACTTGCTAGTACTAGTACGATTTAGAGAACATTTTACTATACTATTTGTAGAAGGGACAAGGACATCTTCGGTTGTCTCGCACCATCTATCGCTCCGTGTCACGGCTTACGAGTGTGACGACCAAATCAGATTTCGTAGCTATGAAAAGAAACTAGGAAACTGCTCCATGTAGGGTAAGACGGCGCATTACAATTGTGGCTACGGCCTAATGAGCTTATCTGGCCAAGATTCGGCTGAGTTTAGCAAAATATGGCCAAAAGAAACCATTCAAACCAAACATGCTACTCCGTATATAGTTACTAGACAGCTTGCGGGTACGATATGGTGGCGTAATGAGCCTGTCATCATAGTTGATAGTTGGTACATGTTGGGTGGAAGTGTAGAACGATAGAGAGGGAGATATGCGGAATATGTTGGGTGTATTATTGAGCCTCGGGGACGAGTATATATAGGCGTACAGGGACCATCTTGGAGTACAAGACAAGACACAAATCCTATCTCTATCCTAGTCGGTTACGTACCGCACGTATACTCTAACACCCCCCGCAGTCGTAGCGGGAGCGTCGTGAACAACATGAACGACGTGGACGGTCAGACTGGAGATAAACCGAAGTAGACCCAGAAGGCTGACACCCCCGCAGTCGTAGCGGGAGCGTCGTGGTCGATGTCGCGGCGCGGATGCTTGGACTGGAGAGGAAGCAGATGAGAGCTCAGGCGAGGTGGTAGCCCTTGTGCCGATGTCGAGGGAGCCGAGAGCGCGAGGCGGTGCCGAGGTCGAGGTAGCCGTTGCGAGGGGACGCCGTGGTCGATGTCGTGGTCGGAGATGCCGGTGTCGAGGTAGCCGCACGTGAAGCCGCGGGCGCAAAGAAGGCGCCATGGTGATGATGACGGAGACGCGTCGAGGGCAGTCGTCGAGGAAGTCGATGCCGAGGTCGATGCAGTCCGAGCCGTCGAGGATGAGGTGCGGCCTTAGTTGTGCCAGAACTAGGCGCACGCCGGGGCGTAGGCATACTATGGTTTTGCCAGAATCGGGTATGCAAGAAGAATCGTCGTGGACGCGGTCGAGGCAGTCGTAGGAGTCGATGCCGAAGAAGACGTTGTCGATGCCGATGAAGACGAGGCGCCGATCCGAGCTTGCCAGGCACGGGGACGCGTCGGGGACGAAGGCACGCAGCGGTGTTGCCAGCACCGAGCATGCGTAGAGCGGGACCAGTACGGTGTCGTGCCATGTCGGTGATAGACTAGCAGAGAAGGCTCCAGGACGGTAGCGAGGCGCAGAGCGGCGAAGACAGGGAAGAGCCGATGCAGTCCGCGGTCGTCGGAGTAGACGCGAGGGTGGTCGGTGGCGATGCCGAGGAGGCGGCGTAGCCGGGGTGCAGGCGCTGCCAAGGAGGCGTTGCCAGGCGGTGCCGATGACGTTGGCGACGAAGTTGTACTGGACGAGGACGAAGGTGTAGGCGGCGAAACCAGCGGCGGCGAAGGCCGTGCAGGTTACGTGAGGAGGCGCGGCGGCGGTACACGAACGTGGCGATGAAGAGCCGACAGCTTGGTGAAGACCATGCGCGGACGGCGGCGACCCGCGTCGTGGGAGCGACGCGGTGGTAGCCTGAGACGTCGGTGCGCAGGGACGGCGAGGTAGACCGTGTGTAGCAGCACTACGGTCCGAGGGGACGACGTAGCTGCAGTGCGCGAGTCGGTGCAGCAGCTTGAGCCCATCGGCGACGTACGCACCAGAGAAGGCGCGCTCGAGGCCGGAGGGTGGACCAAGGCGGCGGCGCGCGGCCCGAAGGGGCGGCGCTACGGCAGCCCGTTGCTCGATCGGTGGTAGGCGTGCGTACTCGATGACGATCTTCACGGGATCCGGCGGAGGCGCGTGCAAACGGCGGATCAGGCCGGTCGCGTGGCCAGTGTGGCGACGTATCGCAGGCGAGCGGGTGATCAATCCGATCGCCCGCAAAGTCGGGGACGCTGCTTGATGATGAGGTCGAAGGCGCAGCAGATCAAGGCGATGACGAAGATGGTGCAGAAGTCCCGATCGGAGCAGGCGGCGATGGTCGGCGCCGGGTGACGGGCGGGCAGATGCGCGGACAACGGCCATGCAGGCCGCCGCGTCGCGCTAGACCGCCATGTCGGAGGGGACGCCTTGTGATCGCGCTGGTGTCGGAGTAGAGGCGCGCGAGGATCGACGGGCGGTGGGCGACGCAATCCGATCGATGATCGGTAAACCAAAAGAGAAAAACCGATCAAGAGATCGGAGGAAAAGACTTACAGGGCAGCCGATCACGGATCGGCGGACGGACCCTGCGTACGGGGTGCGTAGCCCCCGGCGGAGATCATGGAGATCGACCTCCCCGGGGGCAGCGCGGCGGAAGCGTGTCGACGGTCTAGCGCAGCGCCATGGGAGGCGGCGGCGCTAGGGTTGGGAGCGGCGGCGGCACTAGGGTTTTGGCGGCGGCGGCTCTAGGGTAGGATCGATTTAGACTGATACCATGTAGAACGATAGAGAGGGAGATATGCGGAATATGTTGGGTGTATTATTGAGCCTCGGGGGCGAGTATATATAGGCGTACAGGGACCATCTTGGAGTACAAGACAAGACACAAATCCTATCTCTATCCTAGCCGGTTACGTACCGCACGTATACTCTAACAGGAAGAATCAACATTTCTGCGCGTAATAATACGATTTGGTGCGCAAGAGAGAGAGAGGGGGTAATTAAATGCTTTTGTTTAGTTCGGTTTGGCAGTACGACTATTTGTGAGGAATCAAAGTCGTTTATGATTTTTTTTTCATGACATCGAGGTGCCCGCAATCTATATTTCCTGACATAATTTTGCTGGTAGTCGATTACCCATCTATATTGATTTCTTGACATAGCTTTTTTACAAAGAAATCGTATATCTTTCTTACGCTAAATGAATATACTCCCACCAGCAGAAAAATACTCCATGTGTTCAACAATGTCCATATCTTAATGGATATTTGTCCGGGACGTCCAACAATTGTAGGTCGACACGTATTTGATGACATTTCGTTATCTTCATCCCAATTTATCTTCTCTCTATGATAGTATTGTCATTTCCAGATTCATTACTCCCAAGCTCCAATGATCATGTTATTTAGAAAAAAGAATCATATTTTACAGGTTTGAAAAAAAATTATGTAGCCAATAATGTATCCCATGAATGTGCAAAAAATAATTTTAAATAAATTTGTATTCGGAGTTACAAAAACATGACAAAGTGTGGTCTGAGTATGCGGATTTTCAAATTGTTATCAGTTTTTGTGTAGCCCATAATATAAGTAATTTTGCATTGCAATTTTCCATACTTTCAGGATAATATCATTTTTTATGTCCAGAATTTTTTTTCAAACATAAAAAAATATGATTTTTTGAATATTTTGGTTTCACTGCTTTCCTAAGGAGGAGTTTACGGCACCCTTGAACTAGTATAGGCTGCCATTTTTTTTTTTTTGACTATGACTACGGCGGGCTCTTAGAGCCAGCCTGAACTTCATTACTCAAAAATGTTGCCTATGAGACTTTGCAGTCTCTACAAGATACAGAGTTTACAGGGGATACATGAGAAGAGAAATAAAAGAAAAAAACGCACACCAACAACACACAAGAACGGGGCACTCCGAGAGAAAACTCGGAGACAGCTAGGCCGGCATTTTCTATAACCCAATGGGTAAGATCGTTTCTGTACACCAACATAAGCACATCGGAGTGCCAGGACCAAACATCGAGGCGTACAATTACTCCATGTGTAATCGTCATTGTAGAGAATATTGAACACATAGGCATGGTAATAGCTTTTTTTTCCAGTATCACGCCTCGCCTCAACCCTCAGTTCCTGATTGGTGACACGGCATGAGTCGTTGCACTGCAACTGCAAGGCGGCGACAAGTCGGCCAGAAGTGCGCACCAATGAGGTGTCCGTGACGTTGAAGCGTCGCGAGCCGCGTGAGGGGAAACCGACACACCGGCGATGCACCGGAGCACCCACGCGTCACGGACTCACGGTGATGCCCCTATGCGGTTTGTCTCGGAGAGAATTCCTTATTTGGCCCCACCTTAAAATTCTCTTCCCTATTTGGCCCTAAATAAAAATGTTTTCCCTATTTAATACCTAAATTTCAATTTCTTCCTTATATGAAAGAACATATTTCTTCCTAAATTTCAATTTCTTCCCTACGCGGTCGGGCTCGGCGCTGCTGCCGGGATCCACGGGGAGGACCTGATGAAAGAACATTTATTTACCCCTCTGTGTTTTGTGTGTTAGATAAAAACACTAATGATAGTTTTAATATGATGCTAAGTGTTACAGGTTTGAAATGTATTTCAACTAAATATGTTTCACACCAAAAAGGAGAAAAAAAAAGGTGTTAAAAAGATGGTCTTGTGGTGCTCTGCCAAGCCAGCCTCGGATGCTGGCAAGGCTGGGCCAAGGCCGGCCGCCTCAGGCTCCTGGCCAGCCTCCTTTGTCTGCCCAAGGCCGGGCCAAGGCCGGGTGTCTCGGCCACCCTGCCGGCCTCATGTGCAAGCAATGTCGGGCCAAGGCCGGCCACCCTGCGCCTGAAGACCAGCCTCCAAGATTCTAGGTCGGCCTTGTCGGGCACAAGGACGGGCCAAGGCCGTGCTCACGGGGAAGAAACTTACCCCTTCTACGGCCACATTTTGGGAGGGGGTATAAATACCCCTCCACCTACCTCCAGCTGCCCTAAACTTCAGATTTTCTCTCCTCCATTAAAGTCAAGCTTCAAACTCCTAGATCTCCCTACTCCACAACCAATCAAGCTCATACTTGGAGATCTAAACGAGAAGGCCCCGATCTACAAGTTCACCAAAGCGTTTTTCACTTCCCCCTCATTCACTTGAGACATTTGAGCCTAGGGTTTCCACTAGGAAAACCTAGGCATCTTGTTGTACTTACTTGCTTGTTACTTTTGTGTAGCAGGTGTTGTGATGCTTGGGAGCCCCCAATCTTTTTATGGGTTCAGCCTCAATTTGTTGTAAGGGCTCCGGATTCCGCCTTGAAAGATTCCGATAGTGGAAGCTGAACCGAGCTTTTGGGCAAGGTTCAACGGAGAATAGGGTGAGGCCATTTGTGGCGTTTGAGTTTGAAACTCACACCCCTCCAACGAGACGTACTCCCTAAAAAAGAGAAACTCGAGAATACATCCTTGTCTTCCCGTGCTTCCCGTTCGGTTACTCCTTACTCGCTAGTTCTTACTTGTATCGTGCTTAGTCTTGTGTTAACTTGTCATATAGGTAAATTCACCGTAGTTGCATATCTAGAGAATTTACCTTTGTGTCAAGCCTAAATTCGAAAAAGAGATAAAAATTGAGTAGCACCTATTCACCCCCCCTCGGCTCTTTATTCGGGCTTAACCGTGTAAGAGAAGTATGGCCATTGACGAGCATGAAAATGAGATTCTCGAGGACCCTATCGAGTCCACTTCAGTTTCCATAGAGGACTTCAATGCCATGAAGAGCTCTATGGAAACTAAAATGGATAAGTTGCAAGAGATGATTTTGAAACTCATGGAGGCGAAGGGTATCTCATCTCCTCCCACTCCTCTTTCTTCGGAGCCTCCTAAGAAACCCGAGGAGGAAGAGGTTGATGGGAAGAAGAAGAGGGTTGACCAAGATAAAATTGACACCCCAATTAAACCAACTAATGGTTCGGGAGAATATGGTAGAGTTCCTTTTCCATACTCTCCCGACCTATCTATCCCTCATCCTCCTATACACCTAAGGGGAAACCCACCTAAGCTAAATGCATCTTTGTTTACTAAATGGCAATCTTCTATGAGATCTTATGTGAACAGTGCATCTATTGAGCTTTGGAGGATCATTGAGTAAGGATACCAAGCCGCGAATGAATCCAACAAGACAAGAAGAGAGGTGGTTGATTGTCAACTAAATGCCACCGCTCTTGATTTGATCTGAGATGCCGTGGAAGATGATGATTTGTCTCATATCGAGCATTGCACCACCGCCAAAGAAGCTTGGACATGCCTCATTGAGGTGTTTGTTGGAAATGAAAGCATGAAGAGAAACCGGTTTGTGTAAATGAGCAACAAGGCCGAAGGGTTCTTCATGGAAGATGGAGAAGACCACGAACAAATGTATCAAAGACTCAAGACCCTTGCCAATGCCTATAGAGCTCTTGGTGCACCTCATGTGAATGATGCTTGGATCAAGAGGAAGTATGTGAATGCTCTCTTGCCCTTTGAACCGGCCGACTTGAAGAGTCTCCAAGGAAGGCACAACTATACTCAATTGACCTCCAATGAAGTCATGCAAGAGATTCAATCTTTCAAATTCAAGCCAAAATTGCACAAACTCTCGTGCCCGAGCTATTGGAATGCAACAAGGAGCTTCACTTGCTTTGAAGGCCAAGGTGGTTGAACACAATGAAGATCAAGATTGTGAAGATGTGTCCTCCATGGACCCCGAAGAACTCAAGATTGCTCATAGAGACTATGTGGCTCTTGCGGCAAGACCTTTTGGAGAACCCATCCAAAGCTAAAGCTCAAGTGGAGCAAAAGTTCAAATCTAGTGGTTCAAGGAGGGCAACCCAAAAATGAAGACTTGCTTCAATTGCCAAGATAGATATCACTATGTTGCCGAGTGTCCCTATGAGAACCGTGAAGAACATGGAGGAAGGCTTGTTCTCAAGAATCCTCAAATCCCCTAGCAAGAAACCTTTCTTCAAGAAGAACCTTCCCAACAAGAAGCCACCTTCAAGAATGGTATTGGTGACAAGAGAGGAGTACATGTCCGGGGTGAGAGCGATGAAGAAGAAACCACAAGTGAAGTTGCCGCTATTGCTATTACTTCATCAACCTCCTTCTCTCTTCGAATCCCCCAATGAGAACATCCCCATCCAATCCGCCAAGTGTCTCATGGCCAAGGCCACCGAGGTATCATCTTCCTCCACTTCCAAGACTATGAATGAAATGGATGATCTTATTAGTCTTAGAATAAAGGAAGAAAATGTTGCTTTGGATCGTTTCATGACTAACTTGCAAGGTGAAGCCAAGACATGCTTTGAGCTCTTATGAGCGATTATGGGCGGACTCAAGAGGAGCTTGAGGAGAAGGAGAGACTTGAAAAGAGTATGCTAATGACATTGCCGCTCTCACCATGGCTCTTGAGGAAGAGCATGAGCTTCGTGTCTCTCTTGAAGAGAAACTTGAAAATCTTGATGAGTCACAAAATGCAATTTTCTCAAATCATTAAAGAACGTGACCATGCTATTGCAAAATATAAGCTTTACAAGAAAGAAAGGTTGAATTTGGTGTTGTCATGATAGACTAACCGAGGAGCTAGAGAAGCTCACCAAGGCCACAAGGCTTGGAGAGTGAACACTCTATCCTCACCAAGTCTTTTGAACAACTTCAAATTCAATCATCTAAAACTAATGTTCCTAGTTCCTTACTACTTCTTGTGATCATGCAAATGTTATTGAGGAAAATGCTAGGTTGAAGAGCGAACTTGCCAAGGCCTCTAGTTCCCAAAGTAAGCCTCTTGATGATCTTTTGCAAACGAAAAGCCACACATTGGAAAGAGGGTCTTGGTTATGTTGCCAAGAAGAAGAACAAGAAGAAGGCCAAGCCCGCACAAGCAAAGAAGACTACCATTGCGAGTGGTGATGCCACAAGGGGCAACACTCCTCGTAGTGACTTTGCGGGACATGCTAACCCCAACTATATTCTTTATGTTGATTATTATGGGGATGTTTATGCAAAATATGTTGGTCCTTATGATGGTTTCATTGCTTACTCTATTTGGGTTCCTAAGACCCTTGTTGCTAACAAAAGAGGACCCATTGCGAGATGGGTACCTAAAACCAAGCAATGATTTCTTGTAGGACTATGCTTCCGGTGGGTCGAAATGGGTGATTGATAGTGGATGCACAAGTCATATGAGTTGAGACCAAATTCAATCAATCAACCGTCACTTATGGAGATAATTCTAAAGCGGAGGTAAAGGGTCTTGGCAAGGTGGTAGTTGCAAGGGATATCACCCTTGTGAATGTCATGCTTGTTGAGTCCCTTGGTTACAATTTACTTTCCGTTCGTGCCGTTAATAAGATGGGTTTTGTTCACTTTGATATTGATATTGTGGTACTCATGTGGAGCAAGACTCTAAAGGTCGCTTACGTTGGGTATGTCAAAATGAGTTGTTTGTGGTAGACTTTTCGGAGTCAACCAACTCTCAAGCGATGTGCTTATTCGGAAAGGCCGACGTGGGGTGGTTGTGGCATCGCCGCTTGTCCCATGTCAATATGAGAACTTTGCAAAGTCTTCACAAGGGTGGCCACATTCTTGGACTAAAAGAGAATGTTTCTTTTTCTAGAGATCGTCTTTGTAGGGCTTGTGTTGAAGGAAAGATGCATGATTCTCCCCACCCAAGCAAGACCATCATTTCATCAACAAGGATATTGGAACTTCTTCATGTTGATCTATTTGGTGCCGTGCCTCAACCTAGTCTTGGTGGGAAGAAGTATTGTTTGGTGATTGTTGATGACTATTCAAGATTTACATGGGTTTATTTCTTCAAGTCGAAGAGTGAGACCCAACAAGCCGTCATCGACTTCTCCAATGAAGTCAACGTCAACACAATGTTCCTATATTGGCCATTAGAAGTGACAATGGCTCCGAGTTCAAGAACTACACCCTAAATGAGTTTCTTAGTGAAGAGGGAATTCGACATCAATATTCCGCTGCGTATACCCCTCAACAAAATGGTGTAGCCGAGAGGAAGAACCGACCCTTATGGATATGGCAAGGTCTATGTTGGCGGAGTTCAAGACCCCACTTTTCTTGTGGGCCGAGGCCATCTCCACGGCATGTCACTCATCTAACCGGCTCTACTTCCGCACGGGAAAGAAGTTCACTCCATATGAAATGCTTACCGGCAACAAGCCCAATATTTCCTACTACCGGGTGTTCGGTTGTAAGTGTTTCTATAAAATCAAAGGTTATCTTATCTAAATTTGAGTCTAAGGTTTTAGAGGGTACTTTTGTTGGTTACGGTGCCGAATCCCACACTTATAGAATCTACGACAAGTCTTCGGGATCGTTGTAGAATCTTGTAGTGTGGAGTTCGATGAGAATGACGGCTCCCAAGTGGCGCAATTTCATGTTCGTGATGTAGATGATGAGGAACCTCAAGATGCAATAAGGCGAATGGGCGTGGGATTCTTTCGCCCAATCGAGATCCACCATGAGGCGCCTCAAGAAGGACCAAGCTCCACCCATGTGGAGCATACATCATCACAAGTGGAACCGCACCACCGGTGGAGCAAATGATGCACCTAGCCAAGAACAAGTTCAAGACCCTCCTCATGTTGATCAAGTTGCTACGCAAGAACCAAGTTCTCCAATTGTTGATGCTAGCCATGATCAAGACCAAGGTCCATCCTCTCCTTCTAGTGATGAAGGTGTGCACATTGAAGACCAAGGTCATCATTCGGTCAAGACGGGGACACAAATGATCAAGATGATCAAGAGATACCTCCTAGCTCCCGTGAGGATATCGACACCCGTCGTATGCAAGAAATGTCAAACCATGGAAAGAAGACAACACTTGTTGGAAAATATTATTGGTGACTTGAAGAGCAAGGTTGTGACTAGAAGACAATGTGCAAACTTTAGTGAACATCAAGCACACATATCCATGGTGGAACCAAAGAAAGTCTTTGAAGCTATTGAAGATCCGGATTGGTTGAATGCAATGCATGAAGAGCTCAACAACTTCAAGCGCAAAAAGTGTGGAAGCTAGTTGAGAAGCCAAAGGAGTGCCGCAATGTTATAGGCACTAAGTGGATATTCAAGAACAAGCAAGATGAACATGGCATGGTGGTGAGGAACAAGGCAAGATTGGTGGCTCAAGGGTACTCTCAAGTTGAAGGCATTGATTTTGGAGAGACCTATGCTCCCGTGGCTCGCCTTGAGTCCATCTGTATCCTCCTTGCATATGTATCTCATCATAATTTTATCTTGCAACAAATGGATGTGAAAAGTGCTTTTCTAATGGTCCACTTAAATAATTAGTATATGTTAAGCAACCACCGGGTTTGAGGATCCCAAACTCCCTAACCATGTCTACAAGCTCGATAAGGCGCTCTATGGACTTAAACAAGCTCCACGTGCATGGTATGAGCACCTTAGAGAGCTTCTAGTAGACCGTGGATTTGAGGTTGGGCAAATCGATCCCACTCTCTTTACCAAGAGAGTAAAAGGGGAGCTTTTCATATGCCAAGTCTACGTGGATATATTATCTTTGGCTCAACTAACAAAGCTTTCAATGATGAATTTTCAAAGCTTATGACCGATAGGTTTGAGATGTCCATGATGGGAGAGTTGAAGTTCTTCCTTGGTTTTGAGATCAAGCAATTGAAGGAGGGACTTTCATCTCTCAAACAAATATATCCAAGACATGCTCAAGAGGTTTGATATGGTTGGTGTTAAGGAGAAGCGCACCCCAATGGACACCAAGGTTCATCTACAACTTAACCCAAAGGGTATAGATGTCGATCAAAAGGTATACCGTTCCATGATTGGTTCTTTGCTCTATCTTTGTGCATCTAGACCCGATATTGTGTTGAGTGTAGGGTGTGTGCAAGGTACCAAGCCGCTCCTAAAGAAAGCCATGATGGCGGTCAAAAGAATCCTACGATATTTGATTCATACCCCAAAGTTTGGTTTGTGGTACCCCAAGGACAAGGTTTTCTCTCTTCATGGGTACACGGACTCGGATTGGGCCGGTGATCATGATGATAAGAAGTCAACTTCCGGGCTTGCCAATTTCTTGGTGATTCCTTGGTGAGTTGGTCTTCCAAGAAGCAAAATTGTATATCTCTCTCCACCGCCGAAGCCGAGTATGTGGCGGCCGCAAGTGCATGCACCCAATTGTTATGGATGAGGCAAACTTTAAAGGAATACGGTGTCAATTGTGACAAAGTGCCTCTTTTATGTGACAATGAAAGTGCTATCAAGATTGCTCACAACCCGGTGCAACATTCAAGAACCAAGCATATTGAGATTCGTCATCATTTCATTCGAGATCATGTTGCCCGAGGTGATATTGAGCTAGGCCATGTTCCCACAAGAGACCAACTTGCCGATATATTCACGAAGCCCTTGATGAAGCAAGATTCACTTATTTGAGGAATGAACTAAATATCGTGGATTCAAGGAGGTTGACTTGACCATCTTGCATACACACCTATGTCTTGACTATTTATCGTGTTTAGGTGTAGGCATGGACATAGGGGGAGTGCGGTCCTAATTCATTGGACTATCCCTCCCCCCATTATGCCGACATCAAGAAATCATTTGCTTCTCTATATTCGTGTTATGAATTGTGAGCTTAAATGACGAGTGTTGGTTGTGAACCCAAGATATATCTTCACGGTGTCACGCCTTAAACTCATACATGGTGGCCTAGGCCACCGCCCTCTTCTTTGTGAAGAGTTGATCTTAGTGGAGCTTATTTGAGATTTTATTGCACATTCATTAGCTCTCTATTTTTTCGCCATCACATCCAATGTTGCTTATTTGGATCTTTTAATTTTCCCCATTGGATGTGTGAAGAATTTTTCCTTTTTGTTTTTCCTTTTTGCCTTTGCCTACATGCATATTATGCTTGCATTCCCCTCTTGACACTCATCTTCCTTCTTGTCACTCTTGAAACCGGTGCAATCCCCAGAAAAGTGCAATTTCCTGCTTGTTCTTTTCTCTAAGAGGCCAGCCCTCTTCTCTGGCCGAGGCCGGCTGGCTCGGGCGCTTGCCCAGCCTTCACTCCGCGCGAGGCCGGCTGGCTCGGGCGCCTGCTTAGCCTTCCCTCCGCACGATGCCGGGGCTGAGGCCGGGTCGTGGCCGGGAGCGTCGGGTGCCTGCCCGGCCTTGCCGGGTCGAGGCCGGGCCGAGGCCGGCCTGTCGGGACGCCTAAAGGAGGGGGAGTTGACCGGTTCCCCACCTCATCTTCTTCCTCCCCCCCACGAAAACCTCTCCTCCCCATGGCCGCCCGACCTCCTCCTCCTCCCTCCTCCTCCTCCTTTGCTCCACTTCCCCACCTCTTTTGCCCTCTGATCTGAGAGATCTCCTCTCGATCTATCTTCCCATCCAAAAGGATTCTCCATTGTTGAAGGATTTGGGGAGTTTTCCTCCATTGTTGGTGTTCTTGGAGTGCTTTTCAAGTTGGATTTTTCTTTGGGGCTTCTCAAGCAAGGATGGCATCTAGCAAGGACAAGGCCAAGAACAAGAAAGCTTCTGCTTCCAAGGAAAGGTTTGATCTTGTTGTCAACCCGGATGAACCGGTGCATGATTCTTGGAGTAAGCAATCCTCTTATGATTTTGAGCATGACCGTCTAGAATTCAATCCCTATGCATTTGGGCAGCGCACTAGTCGTGACAATCGTTTCTATTGCAAGATGCATGAGCAAGTTTATGAACATGTGGTATGCGCTCGCAAGAACACTCATGTACCTCAACACTACTTTGATGTGAACATGTTAAGAGAATCTAGACCCGATGTGATGGAGCTCTTGGACTTTCATGGAATTAGTATACTTATGGATTGTGCTATTCCATTTTCACCGGGATTGCTTCGGGAATTCTATGCCACCGTTTATTTTTTGGAGGGACCTAGGACTATGACTTGGATGAGTGGTGGTATCAAGTGTGAAGCTACACTTGCTGAGTTTGGTGCACTTTTTTGGTCTTGTTGAACTCCCATTCCAGCCCATGACTTCTATCCGTATTCATGTTAGTGCGAGCAAGCTTATGAAGGCCCGAAAAGGAATTGCACATTGCTACCCTCCCGAGGTGGGACTTCTTCACGTTCCCAAGGTAAAAAACTTCACTCCTTTTTGGAAAGTTGTCCATGTTATCTTGAGAAACACTATCAATGTCAAGTATGGGGAGAAGGGTGAGGTTCTAAGTTGGATGATCAATCTTCTATATCACATTGATTGAATCAAGCAGGTGCGCAAGAAATTGGATGTTTTGGATTACATGTGGTAAGAGACGCGCTCCATAGTTCTCAACAACAAGGTTCCCATCTATGGTCAATATCTCCAGAAACTGTTTAACACCAAGCTTGCTCAAGCTCATCTCAACAACTATGCCTTTGTTACGCCTACTCTCCTTCCTATAGCTGGTCTTGAAGCGGATGAGGAAGATGATGTTGATCCGGTTGTTCCCCCTCGCGGCAAGTGTGCTCGTCACACACCTTCTAAAGATGTTCCTAGCTCTTCTCAAGCCGAACCTACAGTTGCAGCTCCTAAGAAGAAGCATATCCTCAAGTCCATTTTTCAGAAGATGAATTGCTTCTTTGCTGACAAGCAGGACAAGGAGTTCAAGGCCTACAGAAAGCAAAAGCAATGCAACCGCAACCAACGAGAGATTATGAAGAAGCTTGAACTTCCTTATCCGTCTAGCTCCGAGGAGCTCCCTGAAGATGTTTGGAAATCCAAGAACACTTATTGGCTTGGCGATGATGCCTCCTCTCTTGGTCCCTATTGGCCTGGAACCTTGCTGCTTCGAGCTCCGGTCAGGCTGCTGATGATGGCGCTGCTGCTAGAGTTGGTGATTTTGGCCACGACGACTTCATCGAGTGATCACATGGGCTTCTCACTTCACTTTCTTCCTTTTTGGTGTCTTGATGCCAAAGGGGGAGAAAGTTCATTTGCTTAGTTGGCTTTGCAATCGTTTTTAGTTGAACTCTATTTGGTTTATGTTCGTGGAACTTGGTTATCATTATTGTATCGTGGAACAATTGTATGAGATGGTTAAATTATTGTATGAGACTATGGATTTTGGTATTTGGGTTTATCTATGGTTGAGACTATATGATATTGTGCATTGATATAATTGTCTACATCTTTTGGCACAAGGTATGATCCCCATCTCAAAATCTCAACCTAGTTGGATATGTCTCATATTGCGCGAATATGTTGTTCTTATATCTTGTTGGTTATATCGTATTGGGAATGTTTCCCTCCTTATGTGTGTATTTGCATTCCAAGGCAAACAATCTATATGCACACATTTAGGGGGAGCCCTTTCCATTTTGTTAAGAACGTGATCTAGTGTGGATTTTTATTGCAAATCCTAGTGTTGTCATCTAACACTGTTTTGTGTGTTAGATGACAACACTAGTGATAGTTTTAATATCATGCTAAGTATTGCAGGTTTGAAATGTATTTCATCTAAATATGCTTCACACCAAAAAGGAGAAAAAGGGGTGTTAAAAAGATGGTCTTGTGGTGCTCTGCCAAGCCAGCCTCGGATGCTGGCAAGGCTGGGCCAAGACCGGCCCAAGGCTGGCCGCCTCAGGCTCCTGGCCGGCCTCCTTTGTCTGCCCAAGGCTGGGCCAAGGCCGGGTGTTTCGACCACCCTGTCGGCCTCCTGTGCAAGCAAGGCCGGGCCAAGGCCGGCCACCCTGAGCCTGAAGACCAGCCTCCAAGATTCTAGGCCGGTCTTGCCGTGCACAAGGCCGGGCTAAGGCCGGGCTCACGGGGAAGGAACTTACCCCTTCAACGGACACATTTCGGGAGGGGGTATAAATACCCCTCCACCTACCTCCAGCTGTCCTAAGCTTCAGATTCTCTCTCCTCCATTAAAGCAAAGCTTCAAGCTCCTAGATCTCCCTACTCCACCAACCAATCAAGCTCATAGTCAGAGATCTAAAGGAGAAGGCCCCAATCTACAAGTTCACCAAAGCGTTCTTCACTTCCCCCTAATTCACTTGAGGGATTTGAGCCTAGGGTTTCAACTAGGAAAATCTAGACATCTTGTTGTACTTACTTGCTTGTTACTTTTGTGTAGCAAGTGTTGTGGTGCTTGGGAGCCTCCAATCTTTTTGTGGGTTGAGCCTCAAGTTTGTTGTAAGGGCTCCGGATTCCACCTTGAAGGATTCCGATAGTGGAAGGTGAACCGAGCTTTTGGGCAAGATTCATCGGAGAATAGGGTGAGGCCATTTATGGCGTTTGAGTTTGAAACTCACACCCCTCCAACGAGACGTACTCCCCTAAAAAGGAGGAACTCGGGAATACATCCTTGTCTCCGCGTGCTTCCCGTTCGGTTGCTCCTTACTCGCTAGTTCTTACTTGTATCGTGCTTAGTCTTGTGTTAACTTGTCATATAGGTAAATTCACCGTAGTTGCATATCTAGAGAATTTACCTTTGTGTCAAGCCTAAATTCGAAAAAGAGCTAAAAATTGAGTAGCACCTATTCACCCCCCCCCCCCTCTAGGTGGCCATACCGATCCTTTCACCTGGCCCCGAACGCCTTGAGCGTGCTTCGCCGCCCGGGGACGGCCCGCCCCACCCGTCGCACCACGAAGCTCCCGGCGCCAGCCGTGATGACTGGGTGGCGGTGGGGGCCCGATGGAGAGAGAGAGGGAGGAGCACGACGACGACCGTGGGCACTGGCGCAGGAGCTACCTTCGGCCGCGCCAGGGTACCGGCACCGTGGGTGCCTCGCAGTAGTAGATGTCGCGGAGCCGTGACCTCTGGCCGACGTCGGGGAAGAGGACGCCGCCGCTGGCGCGTTCTGGGCAGGAGCATGGCTCGTGCTGGCATGCGTGCTCGATCCAACACGATGCCTCGCCGTCCTCCCCTGATACGCGTGCGTGAGGATGGGGTTGTACAGGAGCAGGGCTCGTGCTGAATTTTCTTGTCACATTATCGTGGGCAAAACAATCTTTACACATTCCTATTTAGCATCGGTGTTGTTTAGAATACACTAGAGGGCCATGTAAGGAAAGAAATGAAGTTAAGATGTCAAATAAGGAAGATTTTTTTTAGGGCCAAATAGGGAAGACGATTTTAAGGAAGGGCCGAATAAGGAATTCTCTCTTTGTTTTACACTTCCAGTATCCATCCAACACCTTGCATGTCCCGTTTCCATATACTCCATGCTCTTGCTTTCGCCGTTGTCGCACAGAGCAATCGAGGATTTAGAGTGCACGATCAGACATGATTGGTACGTACGATCCCTTAAGGAGAATACTTTTTTTGTAACAAGTTAAAAAGATTTGATATTTTCATTGATTAAAAGAAAAAGATTGTCGATTAATTTGCGGAAAACCGGCCAAGAACCGCTACAAATACCACAATGTCGTCATGTGACACGATCATATTGGGCACCCCGGGCCAACCTGGCCACCCACACGAAGCACACAAGCGTAATCGAATTGAGAGACCACCGTGGAGGTTACCATCGAGTGTCATCGTCATCACTCCTTATCGAGCAAGCGGCCCTAACTTCACCGTCAACAACCAAAGACGAAGCCGTCGCGGCGAACAACACGAGAACCCATGTCGGCCATGGCAATGTCGACCACGCGCGCCAACGACACATCACCCAATCCCGTGTATCTGAGGTTTCCTCTGAAGCCAAGATCCCCGGAAGAAGGACGAGCACAACTCCACGACGACGCCTTCATGACACCCGCGGGTGTCACCGCTGCCAGTTCCGACATAGGCCGAAACGAGGAATTATCCTAGAGATGCGACCACCTGCTGCCTGGATAGGTTAACCACAAGCCTTCCATGGAAACTCCCCTGCCGAGGCACAACTGTCACCCACCTTCAATACGACCTCACCAGAGGAGCAAGTGGCGCACCCAGATCTTGCGGGCCGCATCTCAATCCGAACCGAAGAAGCTGACCATCTTCCACCAGCTCCGTTGCCTCAATCACGGCCGAAAGAGCCAACAACCGAATAGTAGCCGCATCGCCCCGCGTGAGCACCGGCCGTCATCGCCTTCCATCGCCGCGCCCCGGTGTCCATCCTCCGGTGCTCGCACTACAACCCGTAGTTCCCTGCCTCCCTTAGCGAAGCAGAGCCCTTCGCCACCGCAGCCGACGCCGGCGGCACGACACTCCTGTCGTGGGGTGTCACAGTGCTTGGGTATTCCCCCCCCCCCCCCCGCCGCCTCCCCGAGGGACGACACGGGTGTCGGGCGAGGGAGGGAGAATGGGGGAGCGCGCGAATGGCGGCAGGAGAAGAAGGCTAGCAGAGGCGACACGGGGGGAGAAAACCCTTTAAGGAGTACTAGATACTGCTAAAAAGAAGTGTCTAATTCCGTGTTGGCCAAAATACACCTTATTCATTAAATAGGAAAGTACTATATACTTCGTGCTAGGAATTAAATCGTTTAGGGCATAGGTAATGGTTGTTTTGAGTACATGCTAACTTATGAATTGACCAGTCTAACTTTTGGCAATACCGTACAAAATTATACTATGAGAACCCATTAGAGCATCTCCAGTGGAACGTGGGAATATGGACGTGTATATCTCCATATACACGTCCATATACATGTTGCTAAATTTTACACGTCCCAGTTTTCCAGTGGAACGTGTATCCGGACGTGTATACAACTTTTCAACTCCACTACAGTACAACAAAGTTCAGTACAAGATGTATCCGTATACGTCTACCGAAATGGAAAAGTTTCAACACGAAAGTTGTGAGAAACATCAAGTTGAACATGCTTGTCAAAGGATTTTTCAAAACTTCGACCGAGTGTGACGAATTTGAAAAAATTCGACCAAAAAAGTTCTGAACATCGGTTCGAAATTGGCAAGTTATGATCGATGAAACTTGAAACCGATTATGGGAATGGAACCAACTCATCAGTACGCACGTATTTCGTGTACACAACTTTTCAAATCGAAGTGTATTTGTGTAGATTAAAGAGCAAGGGAAGGGAAAAGGGAAAAGAGCACGTAGACGTAGTGGAGGCGGTCGCTTTTCCTTCATCCACGAGCGTGGCCTGGACGTGTTTACTTCCACGTCGAGTAGCATCGTGGATGGACGTGGATATCATCCACGACCATATACACGTTCCGCTGGAGAGCGTTTTTTGACTTCCATCGTGTATATTTGACATCCACGTCCATATCCACGTTCCACTGTAGATGCTCTTAGAGTGGCCAAAGGGATAAGGACACGTCAACAACAATTTGCCGGTCATCCAAGTCATTCAAATTTCAAACGGGGGCTAGATTGTAGTTATGCCCAAGTAAGCTAATATAGTATATTTCGGCTACCGATTGAACTTATTTTTCACCAGCTTGAACTGTGAAATAAATTGAGAGTATGTGAAACATCAGACGGTACCTTGGACCCGTCTCTCTCCCCCGCTACAGTAAGGAGAGCGAACTTTTCCCCCACCGCTTGATCCAGCTCGCCGGCGGCGATCTGCTGGTTTCCCCTCCCTCCGCCGGCCACCTCGGCGGCGGGAGGGTGGGGAAACCCCGGATCTCGCTTGTATATAGTCTAGGGTCGAGGGGTGAGCCTGCCGGCGGCGTTGAGGAGGGGGTGGCGCGGCCGGGTCGGCGTTTTGTCGAGGTGGATTTCCTCTCCGATGGTGGTGCTCCGCGGAGCGCGGCCACAGATCTGCCTCTTCCGGGTGCTCGCAGCTCCGTAGAGCTGTGCTGCGCCTCTTCCCCGAGCCGAAGATCGTGGAGCGGCGACTTCGGATCGAACGACATGGTGGTGAAGGCAACGACGACAAGGATGAGGGCGACGGCGACGATGCGAGGTGGAGGCTCTTTCGAGCCGAGTTCTGTCGACTTCCCGTCCGCCTGGGGACTCCTGCCGATCCAAGGTTTCTGAGGAGGAGCGGCGGCGGCGCGCCGCGGTACATCTTCTTCGACGACGACGTCCTCGAAGGCTTGCAGATTCTCTGTACTTTGCTCTTTGATTTCTCGTTTGATCTGTAAGTTCTTGTTGTTGTTGTTGGATCTATCTCGCAAAAAAAAAAAAAAAAAAAAACTGTGAAATAAATCAGATTTTACTGTCCCGTGACGATGATTTAACTTGACGGGCTGGCACGTGATAAGGATGTGGTCGGTGCTGCGCTGGCGGTAGCATCCTGTGACTGTCATGACATCAGCTCTTTGTCGTCACCGAGAACGCTTCTGCATCCCCTCCTCCCCAAATCAGAAGGAGATGCCCTACATGCAGAAGAGCAAAACCAACCACGCTATGAAGCTCTTTCAATCCGATTTTTGAAGAATTCCCTAATATTTAAACCCAACATCCGATTGAAGATCCGTTTGAATTTTTGTGGTATACTAGACGTCAAAAGCTTCAAAACAAGACCAATATTCAACACATTTGGTTGTTGTAGGCTGATTTTAAGTAGTATTTTTTTACACGTAGCAATACACGTCATCTAGAAAATTAGACCTATATTATGTCATCGGAACCCTACATCTGTGTTAATTAGACCAGTTAGCAACACTAGTACAAATATTCATATATGCTTGTGAAAAATGTTGTGACATAACATATGTGTTGGGCGGATTTGATTTCGTACTCTACAAAAACAATCATAGGTAATAGGCTCATAGTGAATTAACTCCATCGATAGTAACTCCATCGACAATACTTCCTTAGTGGAGATTCTCGACTCCCAAGCTCCAATGATCATGTTATTAAAAAATAAAAATCATTTTATAGGGGTTTCCAAAAAAAAAAACAGACATAGCCAATGATGTATTCCAGAAACGTGCACAATTTTGTTTTCAAATAATTTGTATTCTGAACTACACAAAAATGACAAAATTTGGCATTGAGTATGCATATTTCAAATCTCCAAATTTTATCAGATTTTATTATTTTTGTATAGCCCATAAGGGCAAGTACATTGGGCGATTTTTAAAGATGAGCATTTTAAAATCTGAATTTATTTCAAAATCTGAACATTCTTTCCAAACAGATTTCACTGGTGTAGTGCGGGCGGCCCATGCCCATGTAACGTGAACGACCCGAGCGAGGTCAGCCTTGAAGCGATGCATAGGCCCAGGTCTAGAGAGTTCTGCGTCTCGTCTCTCTCCGACGCAGCTTCTCCGACGGCAAAAGTACGGGGTTTCGCCATTTTTGGGGAACCGGCGGCAGCAAGGATGGAATCCTAGGGCAGGGTCCACAAGCCCGCGGTGGAGTTAGAACCATAAACCGTGGAATGCTGCATCACTTGTATAAAATCTCCCCTCGGCTGGCTCTCTTCAGAAACACCACAGCGAGAGAGTGACTTCACGTTTTCCATTCCCACACCGAGAGAGCCACGCCGGTTCTTCAGAAAGAGAAGAGGAAAGGTAGGACCTTCGTCCCCTCCCCCTCTCATCTACATCCTGCTCTTCTTGCTAATTTGTTCTCTGTTTGGTGTTTGCAAGTTCTGTTCGTTTTGGGTTTTAGACATGTTCTATCGCCACTTCTTCAGAAACAGAAGAGGATAAGTAGGACCTTTCTCCCCTCCCCCTCCCATCTGCATCCTGCTCTTCTTGATGATATGTTCTTTGTTTGGTGTTTGTCCTCGCATGTTGAGAAGTTTTGTCCGTTTTGGGACACGTTCTTGTGTTGTCAATAATTTGCTAGCGATAACTTTCACTCGGAGTTTTTTGCTTCATCCTGGGTTCTAGCACGATCGACAGATATGTTCGTTTGTGAGGCAGGATGATTCTTTTTGCGAATTTATGTCCCGTGTGGGTTTTGCAGAGTGCCCCGTTTCAGGTTTTGGTTTGTTTTTGATGAGGGCATCTCTACTATATTGCCACATTCTCCAATTATTAATCAAGACACAGAAGCCAAAGCACAAGATATTCGCATCGAGTTGCCGACCGGTCCGATCACGCGAGCTCGAGCAAAACAAATACAAGAACAGGTGAATTTAATCCTTAACGAGCACAACAATCTGTTTTCAGAGAATTTTATACTACCTAAATCACCTGTTTTATTTGTACTCAGATATGTCGATGCTCATCTCGGATACGTACTGTCGGATAACGGTGTTATTGGCGACCATCCTACCTGTGGAGACGAAACAAGGGCACACATACACAAGAAGCAGAGGGAGGGAGGCGTGGAAGCTGTGATGTGTGCGTGCCAGAGAAAGCTTAATACAAGTACTACTCCACGCCTGATTGCCGAGAGGACCTAGTACAAGTACTAGTTGAAGTCTGGAAGCTAGTACGTGAACACCCAAAGGCCAAAATCAATCAACTAGGCCTGTATGCCAGAGGTGGGCCGCACCTATTTAGGTCGGTACTTTTATTAGGCAAGTTAATTAGGATCCAAACCGATCGAGTTGGATTAGACTTCAGCCGTCGTGGCTTTTATATACGCTGTATCGAGACTCCTTAGGGCAGACTACGTTTAATCTAGAGATTGAAACATTGCAAAGTTGCTTGTTCCTCTATTCCACAGCTCATACGAGGGTTAGTGAGAGGGATTGGGCAATATCGTGTTTCCGTTTCTGAAGATCAAGGTCAAGTTTGCTTTTCCGCTGGGAATTGAGGGCTTGGCGATCTCCGCTTCGTAGTCGGCGGCGATCAATCCGGTGCGTGTTGGGCGAATATCCATAGAGCCGCAAGTCCGTGCATTGGCGCGTGGTGTACGGCTGAGTGTTATTCGTGAGGCAAGCACTAGTTATCCACAATTCTACTGAGAAGATCGGGCGTCCCGTATCATCGTGGTATCAGATTTCAGGGCAACTCGGTAGAATTTCTTTACCCACAGTAGTAGATTTATTTTTCTGTCCTATACACCTAAAAGCCAAAAAAAAAAAAAGTTTATTCTTAGCCGTAGTTTAATTCTGTTTTTTAGTGCGTCTTGTTAGGTCTTAATCCACTCGTTCATCGTGTTTAGTTGCTGGTCAAGTTTCCGTTCGCGTACCTTAGCCTTGTTCTCTTTTCTTCCTCTCAATTTGTTCCTGATCTTTACTGTGTCGGCATACATATCTAGAAAATTCCAAAAAAAAAAGGATCTGGAGATCTTGTTGAGTCTAGTGAGCTACACCTCTTTGCGTTTTCCATTACCTACAGAGACTAGCTTTAGGTTTGCTCGAGGGACTGCTCTATAGGTTTTGTGTGCATCCTTTTTGTTTTCCCGTTTATTCAAGTTGGGATCGTTTCCCCATTAGCTGGTCATACCCTGCTCCTTGCTTTGAGAAAAGTTCTATTTAGTGGCCAAAAAAAAAAATTTACTGAAAAAGAAACAGAAAAGAACAAAAAAAAAAGAAAAAAAAAAGAAAAATCTGGCCTTTGATATCGTCTTTATATTTTGGGAGCATTTTTCAGGACCTTACAGTTATTTTTTTCTTTTGACTTGCACACTTAGTTTGAGCAATCTTGTGCCCTCATTTTGATCTTGAGCATCAGCTAGCGTCTCTCCTTGTACCGCTGCAACATTGCGCGTTCGTCTCCACATATATCTATTTTTGCGCCTCCATAAAGTTGCATCGGTCCCGTTAATCTCCACGTGTGCGTTCCTATATACACTTCACTTCTTATTATTGATCAGCAATTAGGTACCGTGGTTTTTGTTTGGATTGCTACCTAGCTTGACAATCTAGTTTTCAGAATTTGATAGGTTTCCCCACCAAGCTCCACTAAAAACTCCCGTGTCGTGCATTGGTTGTGGTTCTTGGTATTCGCTCACACAATATTCTTGGTTGATTGTTGCTACTGCAAGTGTAAGATTTACAGCTCTTAGTTCACTTCGGAACGGTAAAACTTGCTGTTTCTTCAGATTTTAGAGTTGTGAGCAGGGAGGGATTTTATTTAACCACACATACCTTCACTTGTTTTTTTTCTCTTGTTCTCTGTTCATGGCAGGGAACGACGACTTACACAACCACGACTTGGGTGATCCGGCTGAGCCATTGACCGCAATGCACTACTACTCACTTCGTGCCACCTTGCGAGAGGAGTTCACCGAGGCGATCAGCTTGGTACAACATGATGTAGCGACTGTTCACAATATTTTGGACAATCTTGGAGCAGATTTTCAGAAGATGTCCATGACAGCGGATGAGCGTCACAAGGAGATGTCCAATGCCATCGCTAGACTCACCACCTTGGTTGAGACTAGTACGCGTGGTGATGCTGGGAGTGTGGGAGAACATCGCCAAGAGGTTGAACATCGACAACTTGACATAGAGCCCCAACTTCATGAAGACGTAAGGTTGCGTCAGTTGCGTGAAGGGGCTCAGCAGCGCCGTGACATCGATGGTGTGGTACGACCACCCCTAGCCGTGGGGCGTGGCCGTGGCAACGGCAGAGGAGGAGGTGGCCACGTGGCTGCCCAGGGTGCTGACTTCGGAGCCTACAACCAGGATGCATACGGTATGCCTCCACGGGATCCGTATGGCGACCATGGCAGGGGCACTCATGGTGTCCAAGGGCAGCGCATGAACGACGCGCACATACCAGGTGCCTATGTTGGGGGTGGACATGCTGCAGCTGCTCCTGTATATGATGAGTACAATGACGACGGACATTTATCTCCACGCAGACCACAATTTCAGCGTGCACACAATCGCCGTCACGAGGATGATGATGATGTGGTTGCTAAGCCTAAGTTCACGATGCCTACGTTTCAAGGTACTGAGGCGGTGGAGGACTATCTTGCATGGGAGCTCAAGGTCGACAAGTTATTCCGTATGAATCGCTATTCTGATCAGCGCAAGTTGGATCTTGCTGTTGCTGCCTTGGATGGATATGCTGCTGCATGGTGGGAGCGTTGTGTCCAGCAGCGCATGGAGTTTCATGAGGCGCGTGTAACCACTTGGGATGAGCTTAAACGACAAATGAGAGCACGCTTTGTTCCTCACAATTACAGGCGTTCACTTTATGAGAAGCTAGTTGGTCTGAAACAAGGATCAAAGACAGTGGACGAGTACTATAAAGACATGGAGACAATTATTATACATGCTGATGTTAGAGAAACACAAGAACAAACTATGGCTCGTTTCAATGCAGGTTTGAATTATTCCATCAAACGCATTGTCAATCACCATCCTTATAATACTATGGTCGAGTTGATGCATCAGGCACGAGAGGCTGAGAAGCAAGTCATTGAGGACTCTAAATTTGCATCACGACAACATTATTCACAAGGTTCAGCGTCATCATACAGCAAGGAAGCACCTGCTGGTCATAGTACACAACCTGAGAGGTCTTCAGCGGCGCGTGTTGTAGCTGAGAAAAAGAATGATCCTTTGCCACCATCCTCGCGCAGACCAGCGGCACCTGCTGCTAGTGGGTCGTCATCTATGGGTTCTTCAGGTCGTTCACGTGATAAGGAATGCCACAAGTGTGGAGGCCTTGGACACTTTATGAAAGATTGCCCAAATAAGAAGGTCATGGTTCTCACAGAAGAGGGGTATATTTCTGAGGAAGAGGACATTAATCCATTTGCTGATTTTGATGGCACACCTTCTGAGGAACAAGTGCACTGTCGACCGGGGTCTCCTGATGCTGCGAATTTTCTTGTGTGTACACCACGTGTCCTAAGTGTGTCTGAGAAGCAATCCACAGAACAACGATGCAATTTATTTCAGTCATGGGCAACAGTTGGTGGTAAAGTTTGCAAAGTAATTATTGACGGAGGAAGTTGCCACAATCTGGCCAGCAAAGAGATGTGCACAAAATTGGGCCTAAAGTACGAACCACATCCGCATCCATATCATATTCAGTGGCTTAGCGATGTTGGCGAAGTGAAAGTGAGTCATTTGGTGAAGATCCACTTTAATATTGGAGATTATGAGGATACCGTTGATTGTGATGTTGTTCCTATGTCAGTGTGTCATTTGTTGCTGGGACGGCCATGGCAATTTGATCGTCGGGTTTGTCATGATGGATGGACAAATTGCTACAAGCTCAAGTGGAACAACAAGGTTGTAGTATTGCATCCCCTTACTCCTACACAAATTGTTCATGCTGATAAAATGAAAACTGAGGTAAAACTTGATAATGAGAGCCATCACAAAGTAAAACGTAGTGGTAAAAATAAAATTGAGGGAGAGAAAGGATTAGTCATGTTAGCCACCAAATCTGAAATGAGAGCATTTGCAGACGATCCTAATTTGGTACAGATTGTACTTATGGACAGGGATGGACTGCTTTCTACTGACGACTTAACATCTCTTCCTAGTGGTGTCTCTCATCTTGTGCAGGAGTTCAGCGATGTCTTTCCAGAGGAGGTCCCTGCTGGTTTGCCACCACTCCGCAGGATCGAGCATCAGATTGATTTAATACCAGGAGCGACATTGCCAAATCGACCACCATACCGCACCAACCCGGAGGAAACAAAGACAATTAATGATAATGCATACAAGATTGAGCTTCCAGGAGATGACTATGCAGTGAGCTCCACATTTAATGTTGCTGATTTGTCGCTGCTCTTTGGAGGTGATGATCCAGCGTCGAGGACGACGCCTTTTCAAGTGGGGGAGGATGATGAGGGCATCTCTACTATATTGCCACATTCTCCAATTATTAATCAAGACACAGAAGCCAAAGCACAAGATATTCGCATCGAGTTGCCGACCGGTCCGATCACGCGAGCTCGAGCAAAACAAATACAAGAACAGGTGAATTTAATCCTTAACGAGCACAACAATCTGTTTTCAGAGAATTTTATACTACCTAAATCACCTGTTTTATTTGTACTCAGATATGTCGATGCTCATCTCGGATACGTACTGTCGGATAACGGTGTTATTGGCGACCATCCTACCTGTGGAGACGAAACAAGGGCACACATACACAAGAAGCAGAGGGAGGGAGGCGTGGAAGCTGTGATGTGTGCGTGCCAGAGAAAGCTTAATACAAGTACTACTCCACGCCTGATTGCCGAGAGGACCTAGTACAAGTACTAGTTGAAGTCTGGAAGCTAGTACGTGAACACCCAAAGGCCAAAATCAATCAACTAGGCCTGTATGCCAGAGGTGGGCCGCACCTATTTAGGTCGGTACTTTTATTAGGCAAGTTAATTAGGATCCAAACCGATCGAGTTGGATTAGACTTCAGCCGTCGTGGCTTTTATATACGCTGTATCGAGACTCCTTAGGGCAGACTACGTTTAATCTAGAGATTGAAACATTGCAAAGTTGCTTGTTCCTCTATTCCACAGCTCATACGAGGGTTAGTGAGAGGGATTGGGCAATATCGTGTTTCCGTTTCTGAAGATCAAGGTCAAGTTTGCTTTTCCGCTGGGAATTGAGGGCTTGGCGATCTCCGCTTCGTAGTCGGCGGCGATCAATCCGGTGCGTGTTGGGCGAATATCCATAGAGCCGCAAGTCCGTGCATTGGCGCGTGGTGTACGGCTGAGTGTTATTCGTGAGGCAAGCACTAGTTATCCACAATTCTACTGAGAAGATCGGGCGTCCCGTATCAGTTTTGCTTGCTGATCTAGAGTGTTTTCTTTTGCTTGCTGATCTTGACTGTTTTCATTTGCTTGCTGATATTTTGGCTCTTCCAATGTTCAGCCATTTAGGATGACGAAGAGTAAGGCGGGAGAGGCGACCCCACCCACCCCAGAAGGCAAGAGCAGCAACGTCCTTCGCTCCGTCCGCAATTGCATGTGGGAGTAAGGGGAACGCGAGACCTTCGAGAAGACCACAGAGGCGTTCAACCCAAAGAAGCTCCCCGAGGACGTCGCGGAGGAGATGTACCAGCCAGAGGAGCTAGAGGAGGAGCAGGCTTCGGTCGTCGCGGCAAAGCCAAACAAGCCCAAGAAGAAAAAGGCTAAAAAGCCCAAGAACAAGGTCGTCGACGTCCCACCGGAGGAGGCCAGGAGAAAAATAAATATAATTTGTACTAAACTTTTATAATTCTCTAGATTTTACTTTAATTATATACAATATTATAAGATTAATTTTCTCTTTGCCTGCATAGTTTAATCACATAATTAGAAATATTACTAAATATTAGGTGGTGTTTTTTGCAATGAACATTCTGCAACAAAAGCTTGTTATACAACTTGTTTTCCTACAATGCATAATCTATATGCTTTATAGTTATTTATGGTACATATATGTAAAAATTAAGATCTAGCAAAAATTCTAATATCAGTTTCTAGCGTATGATTATGTATGCGTATTTGTGGAAACTTGTAGATTATAAACTTACCTAATGACTCAACTTTTCGTGGTCCAATTTTTCTAGCAAGTCAAAATTAAGAAACTGTGCATGCTCTAGAGTTGGTAACTAAAAAACATTGGTTACGGTAATCACCAATACTAATAAAATAGTTTGTATTCTAAGACGTTTTCATATTGTGACTTTATTATATGATAATATGTTCGTATGCAACCTGCTTGTTATCATATGCTGTACACAAGCCCCCCCTCCCCCTCGGTAGTTTATGAAATAAAAATGTGTTGCACGAAATTAAACATGAAAACCTGCAAGACTTCTGTCAGAAAGAGCATAGCATGCCAACTAATATTGTTGCCGCCGACCACAGTGATTTATTCTTATATGGAGATACCAGTGGTGTGTACTTGCCTCAACAAAATTAATAATGTTATTATGTTATACTCTCTCCGTCCCAAAAAATAACACGAGCATGAATTTTCCCAACCGGCGGCTTACAAGAGGTATATATGGTGGTGCAAAACCCTAAGTCGGCTGCAGTCCGACTCGGAACCGATCCGTACCGTACGGCCCAAGCCTTCGGCGATGGGCCTCCGCTTCACTCCGAAGTTAGCCTGTAAATTATATGAATTTGGATCAACATAAAACAACAGAGCCCAAGCCCAAGAAACCCAAGAAGTTCAAGGCCAAGACACCCAAGGCGAAGAAGGTTGGCGTGGACCCCGACGACCAGCCGGAGGCCAAGTCGGGCGACGAGGTGCCGGTGGCGAAGACCCCGACGATCAGCCCATGCACGACTCTGTGAGATTCTGTGAGCTGCAGCGAGTCGAGTAATTTATCCTCTATCAGTAGTTGAGTCGTAATTTATCTGAGTTGTTCGAGTAGTAAAACATATCCGGAACAGTGATCAGATTGGATGGATATATCCTCTGTCAGTAGTTTGAGAGTCGTAATTTATCTGAGTTGTTCGAGTAGTAAAACATATCAGGACAGTGATCAGTTCGGAAGGATCTATCCCTCGTTGCAATATTATGTGTTTGTTTTACGTTTTGATTCCCTTCGGTGAATCCACCTTCGGTCAGTTTTTCTTTTTCCCATGGTCAACGTGTCCCATTTGATTCTTCCTCCGCAACATCTGGATTAGAGCCGGTCGAGCCCAAATTTTCTAAACTAACATGGGCCTGCAGTTTGGGGGTGCCGGTGTGGGCAACATCCAGGAATGGGACAGACAAGTGTCTGCACCCCCAAAACGGACAAAATTTGGGGGTGCCAGAAAAAATTCCTGGGCTGCCGGTGGAGATGCTCTTAGTAACGGTATTTTTTAGACCAACTAAAATGCTGATATATTTTAGGCCACGTCAAAACTGGAACAGTGCATCAAAAGAATGAGTTATAGGGGAATACAATAATTTCAGCTCCGACGGATGATGTAAAATAGAGCACCAGAAACAGCATTCGGCAGTGGATGTGCAGGAGGAGGTCGCGGCCGGTAGGTGTCGAGAACGAGGTGGTCACGGCCGCCAGTGCTGTGGCCAAGGTGACGTCAGCCAAGGACGAGGTGTCGAGGACGAGGTGGTCACGGCCGGCCAGAGAAATCAGCAGCTTCAGTGGGCGGGAGTAGAAGCTGAAAGTTCAGCGCGTTGGTTGGGCTGTATGTGGTCGCGTTTTGGTTCACATCACCACATAAGGCAGCCGCATCGCAAATAATTTACATCGCTATATAGGGTTGCATCATCTTTTGAGCATGTTTTTAGCCTTTGATAGCCTATAAATCAGTTTTTTGGGCTCGTGCTCTAAATTTAATCATCTATTGGAGAGGCTCTTAGCAACATTGCAAGTACTAGTAGTTGAAGAAATGACTGAGGACATATTCGGTTGCTTCACACGTTTTGCAATCCTGTGTCACGATTTACGAGAAGGGTAAGAATGCACGTCGGCATGTCGCAGTTGAGGCTCCTGCCCATCGAGATTATCCGACGAAGATTCCGCCGAGTTTAGCAAAACATGGCCAAAAGAAACCAAGCATGCTCTAGCAGATAGCTTGTGAAGGTTCCAGGTATACCTGGTGGCGTAATTAGCATGTCAGCATAGTGGTTGGACTGGAAGAATCGACATGTTCTGGGTGTAATAATATGATTTGGTGCGCACGACAGGATTTTAAGTGATTTTGTTAGTTCGCTTTGGTAGCATGACCATTTGTGAGTAATCAAAGTGGTTTAAGATTTTATTTAATTTTCATGACATCGAGATGCCCGCAAATGGTTACTGATTGTTTCCCTTCATCAGACTAGCCACAATGGGGTATCATAGGTGGTATCATGCATGTCATGCATGATACTATATTTATTAGGTTGTAAACTCATCTTGCATTAGAATCCGTTATGTTACGATATGTACCTATGATATCACTATCACCTCTCTCATCATTAATTGCAGTGACACGTCATCTTTTTACCAAGATGACATGCATAATACCACCTATGATACCCCATAGTACAAATATTCATAGATGCTTGTGAAAAATGTTGTGACATAACAAATGTGTTGGGGCGGATTTGATTTCCTACTCTACAAAAACAATCATAGGTAATAGGCTCATAGTGAATTAACTCCATAGATAGTACTTCCTCGAGTGGAGATTTCCGACTCCCAAGCTCCAGTGATCATGTTATTAAAAAATAAAAATCATATTTTAGGGGTTTAAAAAAACAGACGTATGCAACCAGAAACATGCACACTTTTATTTTCAAATAATTTGTATTCTAAACTACACAAAAATGACAAAACTGTGGCATTGAGTATGCATATTTCAAATCTCCAAATTTTATCAGATTTTCTTATTTTTGTATAGCCCATAAGGCTCTTACAGGTGGCGTCGACCCTTCTATAGCCATCTGTACTCATCAGTATTAATGTGCGAGCTCGAGTGAAGGCAGTAATAACAAAAAAAAAATGATTTTGTTGAAATGGGAGCATTGGAGCATGGAAGGGGTTGGGATCACTGGATATTCTCATCAGGCCAGGGGAGCTCGCTAACCGCTTCAAACAAGAAAAGTGTGTCTTGGCTGTCCTGTACTATTGATTACCGCTCCCAAAAAAATAAAGGTAATACTGCAAATAACCTACTAATAATACGCGAACGGTAGACTTGTCAGTTGTTGTTTTTTATCTCTGCTATGCGCCTATGCATGAAGTATAGTCATCATTATGAATGCACCATCATTTTCTCTTCCAAAGATATTACAATCACAATGAGGATTTCACCGTCCCGTGCGATGATTTAACTTGAAGAACCAGCCACGGATCCGATCAAAAACCAAAACGAATCATATCCACCTGTCGCGTGTTAATGATCAGGCAGCGAGTAGCAATGCGTTGCCATCCAAAAGCAGACGCGCGCGGTGGAAGCCTCCATTTACCAAACCCCGCGAATCGCGATAGGTTGCGCGCCCTTCTACTGTAAACAGCTGTCACTTTCGGTTGGATAGTACTGTACCAACTGCTACTTCTGCCAAGTTTGGTAAGCCGCATGTTCCTCCTTCCCATAAGCCAAAAGCTGGGCAAAAGTAAAGAAAACAATGATATGGTGAATTTAGCGCTTAGCGGCTTGTAATAATTGTTGGAATTATGTGTCAGAGACAATGTTATGATTGTTAAGTACTCTTGGCAGTACAAGTTTCGATCAATAGACTGGTCCTTATGATTTGTCTCCGTTTTTCCTTACTTAGCCCCTTGCGCGGCTCAGTATTTCATAGGATAAAATGCGTGTTTAGGGTCGAGAGCGGCCATGATAGGCGATCAAACTCGATTGACACCGCACCCCCAGTACTTTGGCCGGATAATGCAAGTCGCATCCAAGTGAAGGTTGAGTATAATCACGATAAATGTCACTCGTTTGGCGATTCCAAGGTAATAGGCCGCGCTCATAAAGCTGCTGCACCCCAAGGAACCAATGATTAAAAAATAAAAGACTCACAACTCAATTGGTAATTTGAGGCGAAACGACAACCGCCTACATAGTAGGGGTGCCGGCTTTATTTCAGAATATACATAGGGTCGGTCGCGTCTAGGTGGCGACCAGATGTGATACAGATGGGGTTGGATCGCGCCTGGGTGGCGATCCCTTGTGATACATGGGGTCGGTCGCGCCTAGGTGGCGACCAGAATTTTGATGCATAGATTACGGCCGCGCCTAGGTGGCGGCCGGTTTTTGATACATGGGGTCGGTCGCGCCTAGGTGGCGACCAGAATTTTGATGCATAGGTTACGGCCGCGCCTAGGGGGCGACCGGTTTTTGATACATGGGGTCGGTCGCGCCTAGGTGGCGACCAGAATTTTGAAGTTTGAGCCCTGAGTGGCCAGCTTGGTACTGTGAACCCTTGGTGGCTCTGTTGCGGTCGTCAATGGCGACTCGCGATGTTTGGGATATACCTTTATTGTCGATGGCCTGTAACTTTTGCTTTCCTCGCCTCCCTTGCGGCTGTAATCTGAAGCCGCAGATCGGGCAGGTGTCTTTTGGCCTCCACGATGTCGTCAAAATTTTGCTGCGGTTCACGAACGGGCATGCTTTCTGCGATGCAAGCAGCTCTAGCCATGGCCCTGTCGCCTTCTTCGCATTCTTGTGCTATCTCTTTATTTCCATTGATAGTGATGACTCCCTTGGGACCTGGCATCTTTAGCTTCAGGTACACGTAGCACGGCCTAGCCATGAATTTTGCGAACGCTTCTCTGCCAAACAGCGCGTGGTATGGGCTCTGGAAATCTACAACTTCGAACCAGATGTACTCGCTTCTGAAGTTGCTTTGTGTTCCGAAGGCGACTTCCAGTTGATTCGCCATAATGGCTGGGCTGATACGCCTGGCACGACACCGTGGAACGTTGTCCTGGACGGATGCAGCTGCTTTTCTTGGAGATTCATTCTCTTGAAAGTCTCATAGTATAATATGTTGATGCTGCTGCCTCCATCCATCAGTACTTTTCTTAATTTGTATCCTGCGACTTGAGGGGCAACTACAAGCGCGAGCTTGCCTCCTTCGTTTATTTCTCCAGGGTGATCTTCGCGGCTCCAAACTACTGGCTGCTCGGACCACTTCAGCCATTGTGGTATGGCTGGCACTACTGTGTTAACAGACTGATTGCGTCGTCGCAGTTTTTGCTCCCTCCTTGAGGTATTAACCACAATTGTGTGATATTGACCCAGCTGTTTTGGGAACTGCGGCTGGTCTGGCTGTGTGTTTGGGGCATCATTGTTGTTGCCTCCTGATACGTCCAAAACGTATCTATAATTTTTGATTGTTTCATGTTAATATTATGCCTTTGGCACTTGTTTTTATATTGAGTTTATGATTTATTTGGACTAACCTATTAATAGATGCAAAAGTGCACAATGTTCTTGTTTTACTCTTTGATGTGTAGGAATTATCAAAAATATAAGAGGAAACCTTGTTGGAGTCGAATTGAGACTTTCCTGAAATCTGTCTGAAAACTCTATTTAAAAATTGTCACGTTACGGGTCGACAACGGCGTCAAACGGAAATCTCGCCGAAGATAAAGTTGCAGGAAATTTTCCGCCGAACGTTCTAGACATAAAATTCGCGTGATTCCGACTCCGGACGGCCGAGATAAGCCCGATTTACCGCAACCCTAGATGGGATGACGGGAATCCGAGAAGCTATATAAAGGGAGGAAACCTAACTCGTGGAGAACACCCCATACCACGAATTTGCAGCCACCAAAACCACGTTTTTGCCTCCCCCATGGATCCCATCTCCATGGGGGAGGGCTCCCAAGAAGCCATGAAGGAGGGCGGCTAAGGGGCGGCTCCCCCATGATGCCAGCGGCGGGGAAGGAGCTCTCCGCACCACCGCCGGCGCCGCCGCCGCCCTACGCCACCGCGCTGCCTCTCCGCCGTCTTCACCGCCATCTCCATCACCAACTCCTCCTTGTATTCAGTGGTTCATCCTCCCACAAACCTCTGTACCGTCCTATGTAAACATGTTGTTTGATGATATAATATTTATCCTATGATCTATGACATGTTTGTGTAGTTTATTTGTCTTTTGATTGCTTGGTTGAATGTCTTTGGTTCATTAGAGTTGTATATTGATATGGTACTGTCCTTTGATATCCATTATACTTGTGCGCGCATGGATCAAACATCACGGGATTGGTAGTATTTGTAAACGAAGGGGGGAGTCCTACCGGAGTGACAGAAACCTGAGGGCGCGAACCGGTTAGTTACACGTATGGGAGTAAGAGGACCATAAATTTAAGGCTATGGCTGGAGAAACCTTAATGCATTGTTAGTATTCGTGGATGCTTTCTAACAATCCAATCATATAGTACTTGTAATCACAAATAGTGGAGTGCATGTATATTTAGCCTCTCCCACATAGAAAACTGCATCGAAGACAATGAACCCGATATCTTCACTAATTAATTTGGACAAAGTCATCACAATTACCATCACTTTTCCACACTCATGGTACTGTTAGTTTATGGTTACTTAGTATACTTTATTGCTGCAGCACTAACATTTACTTTCTTGTTATTTATTATCTCGCAAAGCTATCTCTCATACACCCGTACTGTTACTCTAGTATTATTTGCTAGATAAAGTAAACGTTTAGTGTGCGTAGACTTGTATCAGTGGTTGATAGAACTTGAGAGAATACTTATCCTACCGTTAGCTACTCGTTGCGTTCGACACTCTTACTTACCTATATATGTCTTCGTTTTACCTTCTTTAGTTTTATTAGACTCTTTACTTGATTTTTATTTCTTCTTTACTTTGACTTATAAATTCAAAACAACAAAAATATTTTCTTTTCTTTTGCTTATTTAGTTCTTTCTTTATACTCTATATAGGTTTTACTTTCAATTTTTATTTAGAGTATTCCTTGTTGTAGCTAGCATGTTTAGGTATTGTTTAGCCTCTGGTCTCTTAGTTTATCAAAAATAAAGTACCAAGTTTTACCCATTTAACTAAGTTGATACATATGTAAAAAGTGATTTTCTGTTTTCAGCATCTACTGCTCATTCCGCGATTTTTCATATTTTACTGGAAACTCTAAAAATCACGTAAAAATTACTGATGTTGTATCACCGAACCATATGCATGCAAAAAAAGTGGCTAAAATTTGGGACATGTTTAAGTGCACCTAAAAATTACGTTTCCCAGCTGCTGTTTTTCTTAGACAGATTTCGACTTTTGTTGCAAGAGTGGCCTCTTTGCGTTTTCATTTGATTATTAATGGTTCTTACCTTTCATTTAGAAGTTGGCCATTTAAGTAACCTTTCTGTAATTTAAAAACAAAATTTGATTTGGTTTAATAGCAGCACTTTGAAAATATTATGTATTGCAATAAGTGCCTAGCTAAAAGGCGTTAAAGAAAAGCGCTTATGGGAGGCAACCCATTATTTTTATTTCTGCAATTTTTCTGTTCTTGAGTCAAGGAGTTTGTTTACTTCTGTAGCAACTCCTTTGTATCTTTACTTTCATGTATTGTTGTGTCAAGAGTAGTCTCTTATGATAAGATGTTGTTAAAATTTTGATTGCTGCGCAGGAACAGATTTCTGCTGTTCACTGTACGAAATTCATAAAATCACCAGAATGTGAATTAAATCTGATTTTTTTGCGTAATCCTGATATATGTATGCATCTTTCGTTAGTTCAAAGTTTTTCGATCTGATTAACGTAAGTGGCTCGAATTTTTTTGTCTTTGCGGACTGTTCTGTTTTAGACAGATTATGTCATTTATTTTGCATTCTCTCTTTTACTAGTGTTGAGTGGAATTCTTTTTTGGGTGGAAGAGCTTCATTTAACATCAGTGGCTGTAGCTAATGTTTAAAGTAACGGTCATATTGCGTCCTTACAGAACATGTGAGTTTTTGATTGTGCACTAACACTCTAATGAGATTTAGTTTGAGTTTGGTGTGGCGGAAGTTTTCAACAGTCAAGAGAGAAGAGTGATATAATAGGATTAAGAAGAGTGAAGAGCTTAAGTTTGGGGAGGCTCTCATGGATCTCCCCAGCATATTTCAAGAAGACTCAAGCGTCTAAGATTGGGGATGCCCAAGGCATCCCCTTCTTCATCATCAAAATTATCAGGTCATCTCTAGTGAAACTATATTTTAATTCTTTCACATCATATGTGCTGTTCTTGGAGCGTCTGTATCTTATTATTTATTTATCTTAGCATCAAACACCGGTTACATTAATAAGTGGACCATCACATATTTTATTTATCTTCTGTTTTCAACGTTTACTTGGTTAATGAATTATTTGATGAAACTTAAAAATGATGTGTGAATGATATTGTTTAGTAGTTTATGTTTTCTTATGGATAGTCTCAACTAGCTAATAGTTTATATTATGTTATTTTTTATGATTAACATGCATTGTACTGTTCATATTTTGGTATGGCATTGTGGTATCCTCCTCTGAATGATTTACTTGAATCGACTTGGCACATGCTCACACATGTTCATGACTGAAAAATAAAAGTCAATTAAGCCTTGATGATATATTTTGCCTCAGAGTTTTGCTATTATTTTTATGACTCCGTTAATTTTATTCTGTCGCAAGTATGATTATGACGGTTATTGCTCTCTTGATTGTCGCTTCCCAGTCTATTGCTAGCCTTCACTTGTACTGAGCGGGAATGCTGCTCGTGCTTCCAAATCCTTAAAAACTAAGTTATCCCAAAGAGTACACCACAAATCCTATACATGGTATTTCGAACCATTCCAAGTAAATTTGCATGTGCTACCTTTAAAACCCTTCAAAGTACTTCTCATTTTGTGACACTGTTTTTAGCTCATGAGGACGGGGTGGATGACTTTATGTCACCTGTCAAACAGACTTTACCACCGGACTAGCGGCATATACATCCGCTTATCCATTAATTTTGCAAAAAGAGCTGGCAAATGGGGTGCCCAGTCCCGATTAATTACAACTTTAACCGCTTAATTCTCTTCACATTTTTGCCCTGATTTATCAGACAAGCAATGATACTTGTGAAATATCTGCATGTGTAAACAAAAGAGAAAAGAGGGATGATCTGCCTTGCTGGTAGAAATAACGTCCTTCATGGGAGCCGCTCTTAAAAGTTTGGTTGGCAGGGGTCATATTGTACTTTCCATTTTCTGATTCGTTGACAGGAACAACCACCTCCCAAAATAATTTTTACCTCTGTTTTATAAATAAAAAGCTCTAGCACATGTTAATCCCTGCTTCCCTCTGCGAAGGGTCAATCTCTTAGTTTTATGTTGAGTCACCATCCTTTCTTTGAGCACCTTCTCGAGAGCATAACTGTCATTCTTAGTGTAATGTGCTTGTCCCAGAATGCGGTTATCTGCGGTATAACTATGATGCTTTTACCTTTGATATCTTTACATCTAGTTTTCACTTGAACTTCAGAGGTGTCTTGGCATTTATGCTTTGCTCCACAATTAAGGGTAAGCGAGATATCACTCTACCATGCTTTATTATGATCATTACAATCTTGTTGATGTTTATAAATATGTTATGAGCTCTTAGTTCGTTGATACTTTTCATTAGGTAACATGATTGCTAAGTTTTATTATCCTTGCATCATGCAATTGTTAAAGATCTGATCATAACATTTACAATCAAAAATTATTTTGTTACCATTTACCTACTCGAGGACGAGCAGGAATTAAGCTTGGGATGTTGATACGTCCAAAACGTATCTATAATTTTTGATTGTTTCATGTTAATATTATGCCTTTGGCACTTGTTTTTATATTGAGTTTATGATTTATTTGGACTAACCTATTAATAGTTGCAAAAGTGTACAATGTTCTTGTTTTACTCTTTGATGTGTAGGAATTATCAAAAATATAAGAGGAAACCTTGTTGGAGTCGAATTGGACTTTCCTGAAATCTGCCTGAAAACTCCTTTTAATGATTGTCACGTTACGGGTCGATGACGGCGTCACACGGAAATCTCGTCGAAGACAAAGTTGCAGGAAATTTTCCGCCGAACGTTCTAGACATAAAATTCGCGTGATTCCGAGTCCGGACGGCCGAGATAAGCCCGATTTACTGCAACCCTAGATGGGATGACGGGAATCCGAGAAGCTATATAAAGGGAGGAAACCTAACTCGTGGAGAACACCCCATACCACGAATTTGCAGCCACCAAAGCCATGTTTTTGCCTCCTCCATGGATCCCATCTCCATGGGGGAGGGCTCCCAAGAAGCCATGAAGGAGGGAGGCTAAGGGGCGGCTCCCCCATGATGCCAGCGGCGGGGAAGGAGCTCTCCGCACCACCGCCGGCGCCGCCGCCGCCCTACGCCACCGCGCTGCCTCTCCGCCGTCTTCACCGCCATCTCCATCACCAACTCCTCCTTGTATTCAGTGGTTCATCCTCCCACAAACCTCTGTACCGTCCTATGTAAACATGTTGTTTGATGCTATAATATTTATCCTATGATCTATGACATGTTTGTGTAGTTTATTTGTCTTTTGATTGCTTGGTTGAATGTCTTTGGTTTATTAGAGTTGTATGTTGATATGGTACTGTCCTTTGGTGTCCATTATACTTGTGCGCGCATGGATCAAACAACACGGGGTTGGTAGTATTTGTAAACGAAGGGGGGAGTCCTGTCGGAGTGACAGAAATCTGAGGGCGCGAACCGGTTAGTTACACGTATGGGAGTAAGAGGACCATAAACTTAAGGCTATGGTTGGGGAAACCTTAATGCATTGTTAGTATTCGCGGATGCTTTCTAACAATCCAATCATATAGTACTTGTAATCCCAAGTAGTGGAGTGCATGTATATTTAGCCTCTCCCATATAGAAAACTGCATCGAAGACAATAAACTCGATATCTTCACTAATTAATCTTGGACAAAGTCATCACAATTACCATCACTTTTCCACACTCATGGTACTGTTAGTTTATGGTTACTTAGTATACTTTATTGCTGCAGCACTAACATTTACTTTCTTGTTATTTATTATCTCGCAAAGCTATCTCTCATACACCCGTACTATTACTCTAGTATTATTTGCTAGATAAAGTAAACGTTTAGTGTGCGTAGAGTTGTATCAGTGGTTGATAGAACTTGAGAGAATACTTATCCTACCTTTAGCTCCTCGTTGGGTTCGACACTCTTACTTATCGAAAAGGCTACACGCGATCCACTATACTTGTGGGTTATCACCTCCGCCGTGGTTGCCTCCCTCATTGTTCTGATGGTTGTTATTCCCATTGAGTGGCTGCACATCCTTCCACTTTTTGTAATGATAGGACTGTGCCTTTGTGTAGTTGGGTGGTTTTCATCTTTTCCTACATGGATGTCGCAGGGGCGGTTAAAAACCTCTTCCAGGTTAACTGGGTGGAAATTTCTTCCTCTGCCGCTGCTTTGCCTGTAACGAGTGTTCGTGTTTGCGACTAATCCCGAGTTTCCTTCCCCGTTCTTGCGCTTGTTATAACTCGCATTAATATTGCTAGCTTGCTGCTGTTGAGGCTTGCTACTGCTCTTTTTTCCTTTGCCAGCAGTTTCCTCTTCTTCTCCATCAGATGCATCCTTGGTCTTATCCGAGCTGGCGTACTTATTAGCCGCTGTCATCATCTCGCTGAGCCTCTTAACTTTGTCCTTCATGCGACCCAGTTTATGGACCAGCGGCTCGAACTTGCAGTTTTTCTCCATAACCAAGACAGCTGAGCTTGGGGGTATATTATCTGAGGAGTGTATAATTTCTGCCACCCTTCTCATCCAGTGGCGACTTGACTCACCTTCCTTCTGTACGCAGCGCTCAAGATCTTCTATGCTACAGAGTCGCTTGCATATTCCTTGGAAATTCTTGATGAAAGCTTCCTTCATCTCATCCCAAGAGTTTATTGAATTTGGTGGCAGGTTATGTAACCAGATGTGGGCTGCGCCTTCTAACATCATATTTAGGTATTGGGCACAGATCTCTTCGGATGCGTTGATGATGCTCATGCCCATCTCATAATTGTTGAGCCAAGTGACTGGATCCATGCTTGGGTTGTAATTTGCGACCTTGCGAGGTCCTTTGAAGTCTGCAGGAAACGGTTCAGACCTGATCCGTTCATTGAAACAGACTGGGCCTTTGAGTCGCGATGACAAATTGGATGGAGCTGGCCTCCCTGCTGGATTAACCACCATGTGCGGCTCCATAATTTTTGCGGGTTGAACTTGTTGTGGTTGATTTTGCACCGCCGGCTGGTTTTCCCTTTGTCGCCTCGCTGAACTTGAAGTCGCGACTTGCGGCGACTCAGCATGGATGCTTCTTTCCGCCGTGACTCTACTGTTGTAAGGGGTGGCGTGCAGCCGTTCCGCATGTTCAGACATGTTTGCCTGCTGTACTACCGATGTGCTCAGCATCTCAATGGCGCGTCGCGCCTCTCTGTCCATTGGTGTGTTTCCTGCTGGTGTCAGCCTGGCCAAGATGTTGGTAGCCGCGTAGAGATTCTCCACTGGGATAACATAGTGTCCTTGCGGTGTATGGAACCTTTGAGGCTGCGGCGGCGGCTGCTGCACAAAGGTTGACTGTGGCAACGGAGGTGGCATGATGATCCTGTTGTTGGCTTGTACCACGGCTCTTGATCCTGGTGCTTCCGCTGCTCTCGGTGCTGCGAAAGATGGAACTGCCGGCGCGACTGATGGTGATGCGAGCGACCGGACTGCAGGTGCGACTGACGGCGCCGCGGGTCGCGCAACCGCGACGGATGGTGCCATGTATGAGGGTACCGCGACCGATGGTGCCGCGGCTTCTGACCGCGCGACTGGACGCACTGTGTTGGTTGCGACTGATGGGATCGCGTTAGGCGGCGCCGTGGCTACCAGCGCATCGACCGCGGGGACCGCGGCCGTAGGTCGATCGGAATAACTCCATGAGATTTACTATCCCTGGCTGCAGGCGACTGGCCTGGCGTCTGTGCGGCAAGGTGCCCGGCTCTCCTTGTAAGATAATGGTGAAAGGGCATGGCGCCCCCATGTGTGGTTTTGGTAATTAATGACAATCCCTATGGACTAATGGTTGCATTGAGTTGTACTTGTAGTGTTTGTCCATAGACCATGCTTGAACTCCATATGTTGGATTCAAGGTTGATGCCATGAATATATTGATATAATGAAGTATTTGGCATCAAGATCATCAAGGTGTATGGATATATACTTGATATGATCAAGAAGAAGAGTATGTGATGACCAAGTTGGTACTCGAGGAGTTATCCGATGATTGTTCATATGTGAGTTGAGCATATCGCAAGTATGTCTTGAAGAAAAGGATTATGTGATCATTCATGGTTATCTTCAAGACATCATCTATTGAAAAGAAAAGAAAAGATACAAGGTTGATCTACGTCAAGTGGTGTTCGTCATCAAGCTTGTGTTGTGCAAGTTCAAAAGAAGTATCTCGAAGATATCATATGCTTGAAGCTTGCTACCCATTGGGAGATAATGGTCATGTGAAGATATGACGATAAGAGGCTCTCCCATAGTGGTGTATGGGGGAGAAATATGTGGATGTGGATCTTCACCAAGCGAAGCGCAATCAAGAAAGGTGGTCCACTTGAAAAGATCAAGATCATCAACATCTAGCTCAAGTGGAATGCGCAAGGCAAAGGTATGATAGGGTTTCTATTTTACCGGTCTCGTGGTGCTAGTTGGGAGACCGGGTTATAGGATAGATACCGTACTATCAAGAGGGGCTCTCGACTAAAGCTTAAGCGTATCAGTTGGAGAGAGCTCAAACCTTTACATACTTGGCATCATCATCTTTCTTGGTTCCTATTTGGTTTTTCTCCTAGTTGGGTTTTGGTGCTTGTCGTGATCTTCATGACAAGCCCAAGTTCTTTGAAAACGGATTTTGGTTTGAAAACTTGTTGCGTTTTCGGGTTGGAAATATTATCGGTTTATCCGTGAGGAAAGTTCCACACCTTCCCATGTGTGCCCAAGCTCTTGTCGTTACCTTTCCAACAGAATTGGTTTCACCTGTTTTGGAGCTCTGTCAGTTTTGCCCAAACTCCAGTATGAATTGCTATTAAAGTCCTTAGCCGAATTCGAGCAAACCTTGAGAATCGGATAATCCGAATCAAGGTTGATCGGATAATCCGATTCCCCTGCTTGAGCAAAACTGACAGAAACAGTAAAACCTGAAATGCCTACCTAGATTGGTATTGATATGATATATGAGGTGTTACAATGGAGGCGATCCGATCTCAGTACTCGCCGTATGAACTAGGGTTTGAGGGCTTGACCCCGTCTAAGTCCTGCGAGTTCTCTTTATATACACAGAGACTCGCCAGGTTACAAAGGAAACTTCCTCCATAAGGAATATACCAACTGGAACCTACTTGGAGACTAACTAGTCCTCACGTCTTCCAGGATATGTCTTCTAAATTCTTCTCCTTGTGGCGGTGCGATATTGGGCTTGTTTTCATGTAGGCCCTTGCTCGTGCGAGTAAAAGTGGGTCGCACTTATCAATATGGGCCGCGGGTTAATCCACAAAGTATTCCCCCGACAAGTTTAACAAGTGGCGGTATGGTCCGAGCCACCGTACCGGCCACCGTATCTTAGAGCGGAAAGTGTTTATATTGTTTAATATCAAATTGTTCATGTAGGGGCGGAGTCCGGTATAAATACGTGCCCTGAGTCTATCAGGCATACACGTCCCACACAACCACTGCTAGGCTCGGTAAGAATCCTGAATTAACGACCTGAACCTCTAACAATTAAGGAATATAACCTGTGGACTGTGGAGAAAGTTTTGTGGATCTTTGTTACTCCCATGCCAACCCAAGAACATATGGTACCATACCGTAGGAAGTGTTTCACCCCTTCCTCCGGTTTTATGCGGGGCGCGATGACCACCCAATTCTTGCACTCACCCGAATAGCCTACTGCAGCCTCGAAGGCAAATATAGTGCAGTCGACGTCCGGACGATATACCGAAGTAGACAGTTACTACATGGCAACCGGTATTAAACCATACGACTTCTATCTCATCTCATATAATAATAGTAGGTTATCCCCATATTTTCAAGAACTAATGAGACTACTCACACATGTAAGCACAAGATATCATAATATTAATGGTATGAAGCGAGTACACGTGCAAATCCACAACTACAAGTTTTGGAATTACAACGAGATGGAGGAGGGATTCGTTGGTGTAGATGAAGGGGACGGTGATGATGAAGTTTGAGATGTATGCCTTGGCCTTCCGGATCGCAACGGTGAAGATGGCGACAACCTTCTGTTGTTTCCCCCTCTGGATCCCTTATGAAGGCTAGGTTTTCTAGACTGTTTTCGTTGTGGCGGCCGTTGTGCTCGTCTCGTTGGAAATTCGAGGCCACATGGTTAAAGTAATGGACGAGGTGGTCGTCATGCAGTCAGTATGTCCGCGGGTACGCGGGCGCAACCGTACCACGAGTCATTAAAGTTTTTGTTCTTCAATTTTCGCCTTTTTCTTCTTCTTCTTCTTCTTCTTCTTCTTCTTCAGCGAATTGTTTCCCCACATGGAAGGCTTTAAATGCTCCTAAACAACATATTTCATCCTATACATGGTGAAAATACCATATGTGAAATTACTCTTCAATATTTTAACTTCCTACGTACATAGACATAAGAGTGCGTGCTGGCGTGATGACGTGGAACACACGTTCGTTCGGAGGCCCCAAGAGGAAGGTATAAAGTTGTGCATCAGCAAAATTCCCTTGTGAACAATACCAAGGTTAGCAATCCAGTAAGAATTGGATGAGCTTCAACATAGTGTCAATCTACTCTGTCGCTTGTAGATCAACGTGAACCTGCACACAACACAATCAAACTGTTTTGCCCAACGAAACAGGAAGTTTGTCAATCTTCCTGACTTGCTGAATACAAAGGATTAAACGTATGATGTATAAAATAAATGTAAATGCAAAAGTGGTCAGCGAGCAAATGAATGTAGAACGTGGTGGAAACGGTGTTTTTATCAGTGTAAAAAATGGGCCGAGGTCCACAGTTCACTAGTGGTATCTTTCCATAAACAGATAAACAAACATGCTGGGTAAACAAATTACAGCTGGACAATTGACAAATGGCAATGGCATGACAATGCATACTACGCCAAAATAAAGTTCAATGTAGTATTTATTGGGCATTACAACAAGATACATAGTCCGCTTGCTAGCTGCATCTATGACTAATAATCCACCCTCAAGATAACATCCGTGTCTCCTGAAAGTATTAAGTTGCAAGCAACAGAAAATTGCAATAAGCAAAGCGTGTAATGTAAACAATGCAAATGACACGAAGACATAGAATAGTTGTTTTCTCCCTAGTGGCAACAACACATCCACAGCCTTAGTCGTTTCTGTCATTCGAGCCCAGGCTACTGGAGGGAACCCACTATCTAGTATAAATACCCTCTCATGAAACAGTAGCATCTACTTGGCCAAAGCATCTACTAGCATCGGAGGGCATGCAAAAACATAAATAAAACATATAGATAGATGAACAAACTTGATCATAACTTCACAATTCATCGGATCCCAGCAAACACAATATGTAGCATTACATAAAGATGATCTTGATCATGCTAGGCAGCTCACAAGATCTAAACATGATAGCACAAAGTGGAGAGACTACCAACTAGCTACTGCTATGGACCCGTAGTCCAATGGAGAACTACTCACACATCAGTCTGGAGGCGGGCATGGTGGTGTAGAGCCCTTCGGTGATGATCTCCCCCTTCGGCAGAGTGCCGGGAAGAGGTTCAGAACTCTCCCGAACTAGGTTTGACAATGATGGCGGCGACAGAATTTTTCGTGGAATTGTGTTTGGTTCTTTAGGATTTTCGGGACGAGTGGAATATATAGGCGAAGAGGCGACGTGAGGGGCCACCTGAGGGCGCCAGACGACCACCTGGCGCGGCCCAACCTTCTGCTTCGCCGAGGTGGCATCTGGGACCCCTGGGTTGCCTCCTCGGCTGCCCTTTGGACTCCGTCTTCGTATCTTCCTAAAACTTATCCCCGTAAAATATCGTCCAATTTCGAGAATATTTCTCGACTAGCTTTTCTGAAACAAAAAACAGCAGAAAACAGGAACTGGCACTATGGCATCTTGTTAATAGGTTAGTCCGAGAAAATACATAAAAATCAAATAAAACATGTAGTATTTTTTATAAAACAAGAATGGATCATCAAAAGTTATGTATACGTTTGTGACGTAACATAGCTTACTGAATACAAATGATTAGGCGATAAAATGCAAAAACCCTACCTCTATGTAGTAATAAATAAATAAAAACAATATATAAAATTGATGCATCACTTTCTCGTCTTGTCTTGATTAGGCGGTGGAAGAGATTGAAGCAATCCTGGAGAAATTAAAGCTTCCATCCGGGTTATTGTAACCCGAATGAAGGTAAGCTGGCTTGCGACCTTGTGACAAGTTTATCCCATTGTCTGTTTATGCCGTCGAGGTGCTCATTTCACGGCCACCGAAGGTGAAGAGCAGCCTAGGGCTCCCAGTCACCGGTTCTCCACCGCCTAGATTAACCGACCTGCCTCTGCTCCCTCCCCCATGGACGCAGCTGCCATAGAGTCCCACTGCATCACCACCCTTTGTGCCCTCACAAGCTCTGTCACGCCGGATCCGTGCATGATTCGCCAGCCGCAATTGTCTTCATATTGTATATACTAGCAAAATGCCCGTGCGTTGCTATGGGCTGATTAAATAATTTAATGATTTTTATGTAGAACAAAAACTTATACGTTGCAACAGGCGAAAAACACTAACATCTACATCAGAAATTTATAAATACACGGGCAGTACTACAAAATCTGTCACCTTTATATGAATTGTGTTTTTGTTTCCTCTTAATCATAATTTTTGCGAGGTTCCATCAATCATCGGTGTTGGCTTTCAAACATTTCCTTCTACATATCAATTCCACACGTTACTCACTACATGAATTTTGTTGTCACGACCATACACGCACACATCCGCCTACGCCTCAGACACACGATGTCGTTGAGGCTGGCGTAGCTGCATGTATTGTATCGCGCGAGCACCTCCTGGTGCTCAACATCCTTCACTGCAAAGGTGGGCAAGGCGTTGTTGTTGACCTAAATTTCTCCCATAATGGATCGTCCCGCATGAGCGTTTTAAACTTTTTTATTTGATATATTGCTTTATAGTTTATTATCAATTTGTTTTCATTTAATCTACTATTTTAGACCCTTTTAACGATCTAAATTCAGCAGACTATTCAGTCAAGTCCCCACTGTAAATGTCATGAAGAACTGGTAAGAAGCTCTTCCATCATTTGCTGTCATTTAGATGTTTGCTGAATGCGAGCCCTAACTTTCTTGCCTTGTGATGTAAAAAAAAAAAAGGCTGCCGCACTAAAAGAAATGGTGGCTCGAACCTGATAGCAACCACATATGTATATGTACGTGTGCATGTATTTATTGATAATTGATTGATCACTGTCGTTCGACTTTTTCTGGGCTGCTCCGATACAACACGATGAAACTCTCCTTGCTGTTGGACGTAAGGCTCCGATTAAACTCTCTTTAAAAAAAGCTAAGCCAGCTCCGGTTTGTAATGAAGAGTTTTGGCCGTTCCGATTTTTTTACCTAAGGACAGGAAACGGACACTGGCTGGTATCTTGGCCAACCACGTGTGGCTCCGTTTTTTTGTACCGATCAGAATCCTGCGTGCGTGGCTTGGGCTTTTGCTCTGGGTTTTTTTAGTGATCAGAATTATGCGTGCGTGGCTGTGTTTTTCTTACCGATCGGGATCGTGCTGGACGCAACCTATCTGAACCGTTTTTCTCACTTATAGCTGGCATGATGCGTAATTTATATCAACTTCAGGGGTAGTTTTATCGTGACCTACCATCATCACCACCTCTATTCATATTATATAGTAGAGTTGGCAAATGGCCTCTACATAAGCTGAATTTGTATCATAGTGTTTGGTCTCTTCCAAAGGTGCGCCCATCTCCAGACGGGATAGGCGGCAATATTTTTACACGAGGATGGACATTAATTTGATATCTATGTCATTATACGCTCTTTCAAGGTAATGGAAGGAACATATATCTCGGTCTTTTAATTCCAAAATGAACACGGCAAATCACCATTGTCCTAACTGATCGGTTGCCTGACAGCTTGAGTTTATAGTGTAGCCTAATGACTTCCCGAGTAGTGATTGGAACTTGCATTGTGTCGTGTGTGAAGATGATAATAGATTTAAAGATTGGCGCGCCGCGTCCCCAGACACCAGAATATGTCATTAACGTTGGTGTTTTTATATTCTTATTAGAGCATCCGCGAATCTGATAGGCCATTTGAAATAGCTTATTCTAAATGGCGTAGCCGCTTTCTGCTAAGTTTATGCTGTCAAAAACGGCTTTTAGAATGACGTTTTTTAGATGGTTAGATCTAGTAAAAAAATCTGAGAAGTCATTACGCGATTAAAATTTGCCGAAGGGCTAGAAGAGACAAATTATACAATGCTACGGGCAGACATCGCCTGACCGCATGGGGACGGGGTGCGGCTGGAGGCTCGCTGCCATTTATACCGAAGTAACCGACCACCAGCCAGTCCGATCTGCCGAGAATGACCCACGGAATAAGAAGACACACAACAAAAAGGGAAATCTGTTTAAATTTTGATCTAATCATTCGAATAGCTGATCATCACAGTAATACTACCAAGTCAACCGAATCCAATGAGAACAAAAACAGTATATGTATAGACTACCAAATACGGAGTATAATGCATATAACACACGATGACACGAGTGGAGACTGTAGCAGTCAAGAAAGTCGAAGTCGAGCTAAAGTAAAGCGGCCTAACTGTAGAGCCTGAAAGGCTGAAATGACTGCTGCGCAGAGTCATCTGCAGGACTGTAGCTGTCTTTTCTCCACCAAAGACACCTTTTTCCGGTGCGATGGACGAATGAACAAGAGTTCTCTACCTACTCCAGATCATTAGCCATGTTGCAAAATAGATTTTCTTATGTGCAACAAAAAGTAATTTTGGTATATATATACAAGAGTAACTTTGTGGCTCGTGATCAACAAGTTCGATTTCGTAGAGCATCTCCACCCGCACTTCCAATATAGCGTCCACCAAGTGTGCAAGACACATGCTATTGGGAGCGGTGACAATGGTTGCCACGCTAATGGGAGCAGCTCTCCCCAACCGGCCGCTTTCAATAGACGCTCACAGTAGCAAATGTAATTTTTTTAAAAATTAGAAACGACGATATTTCATATATTTTACAAATTTAGATGACAATTTAAACTAAATTGACCTAACCCTAAACCTAGAGAGCGGTGTAGAACCGTTCCCAGTTGAACGCCTGCGTCGACGTCGAACTCGGCGGCCTCCTGCCACGCCGGCGAGCAATTGTGCAGTGAAATTTACAAAAGTATGGCCGAATCTTCCATGCCAGGTTCGTAACTTGTATGAACTATGTTGTGATTTTTACTGCCGCCATGAATTTGTAGTGCGAGCACGTTTTTCGAATTATTCAGTACCGTTTTCTATACTAGTTATGTTATGCTTATCTTTTTGAGATGCTTTAACCAAGAAAAAAAAAGGCAGCCTCACTTGTTGGGCTGGGAGTGCACGCATAGAGATAGGACAATCGGGTTTTGGCCCGCTAAAGTCGGCTAGTTCTGTTGTCTCTCCTGCTCCCCCGCGCCAAAGGGCAAAGGTACAAGGGTTTTGGAGGAACGGCGGCAAGCGGGCAATGGAGCAGGGTCCACATGACATACGCTTCTCACGCTAGGTGGAGTTATAGACCTATCAGCGCGGAATGCGGGTTCGAGAATCGAGACACGTAGTTCCGCTGCTGCATATAATCCCACCCCCCACTCGCGCAACTCTCAGAAACCCACAACCAGAGCAAGACGACGCCCACTTTTCTCAAATCCCCCTCCTTTCCATTCTTGCAGCACAAGAGAGAATGGTAGGGCCTTCCTCCCCTTCTACTCTCACCTGATTCTAGATCCAGATGCTTGCTAGGTGTTGCTATTCTTTTACATGTTGGAGAAGTTGTTCATATGGATCGTTGTTTGCTTTTGCAATTACTCTGTTCCCCGCTGTTGGTTTTTTTTGTTTGCTGACCCCCATCTTGATGTTTACACATCCGCTTTCCGTCTGTAATTCTGTACTCAACGCCGAATCAGTGCTATTTCTTGACCCATCGGTATGAAGTAGGGGTCGAGGCAGAGAAAAGAAGTAGCTTATGTTCTTGTTTTCCTTGGTTATGGTCATGTCCTGCTTATTGCGCCTTCGTTCGGCTGTGTTGAGGTTTTTTCGTTTGCTAACCATGTCATGTTCCCATGTTTTTTTTGCGCATCCGCTGTCCTTCTGTAATTCTTGTACTCAACTCCGAATCGGTGTTGTTTCTTGACCCATCGGTATGAAGTAGGGGTTGAGCCCGAGAAAAGAAGTAGCTTATTTTCTTGTTTTGCTGCTAATTGCGCCTCTGTTCCCCGTTGTTGAGGTTTTTTTTGATTGCCGACCATGTTCCCAGGTTGATACTTTGGGCACAGGATCCCATGTCCTTCTGTAATTGCGCACTCAACTCCGAGTCACTGCTATTTCTTGACCCATCGGTATGAAGTAGAGGTCGAGGCGGGGAAAAGACGTAGATTCTTTTCTTGTTTTGCGGCTAATTGCGCTTGCGTTGGGTTTAGGAGAGGAGCCGTCATGTTTCTGTTCGCGATTCTTCCACTGGTTTTTCTTGTTACTTTTCATCTCTTTTTTCTTTTTCATGACGTTGATCTGTTTATTTGTGAGGAGAACCACACCCATGGTGGCAGATCGAGGATGCATTCTATTTGCGCTTCCTGTTTTCCTGAACTTGTCGTTGTTACAATGTTATTTCACCTTTTTATTTCTCGGTTGGAAGTTAACGAGCACTGCCAATCTTTGCAGGAGGATTCAAAAGAGGAAGGTGGGAGTTAAGGCAGCGTCCGGATTATCTTTTCTGCATGATGCTCCTTCGGGTGCTGAAGAGCAAGCCAGGGCTGAAGAATGTCTTACTATCTTGCTTTTCAGCACAAACATGACGTATCTCTGTTCCTAGCGCAGCATCTGGATCAGGGCCGGTTGAGGCCAAATTTTCTAAATTTGTACTAAAATTTTAGACTTCTAAATTTTACTTTTAGCATGTATAATATTATAATTATAATTTTTTGTTTGTTCACATAGTTTAATCACGTAACTAAAAACATTGCTAAATATTAGGAGGTGTTGTTTTTGTAATGAATATTATGTATCAAAAGTTTTTTATTGAACTTTTTTCATACAATAAATAATCTATGTGATTTATAGTTATTTATGGTAATGATGTGTAAAAAAGTACATGCTAACAAATATTTCAATAGAGGTTTCTAGTGTATGATTATGTATGCATATTTTATAGAAACTTGTTAATTATAAATTTAACCAATGAGACTACCTTTTCGTGGTCCAATTTTTCTAACAAGTCAAAGTTAAGAAAGTGTGCGTGCTCTAGACTTGGTATTGAAACAACATTGGTTAGGTAATCACCAATAAATTAAAATAGTTTGTATTCTAATATGTTTGCGTAATTGGATTTTTTATTTGATAATAAGTTCTTATGCAAACTGCTTGTTATCTGATACATCTAAACTTATCTATAATTTTTTATTGTTTCATTTCATGCTACTTTTATATCATTGTTACATATTTGTATTATGATTTTATATCGTTTTGTGGTATTTTCTTGTACTAACCTATTGGCAAGATGCCAAGTGCCAGTTTCTGTTTTTTGCTGCTTTTGTATTCCAGAAAATCTATTAAAGAAATATAGTCGGAAAGGGACACCAATTTACGGAGATTTTTTATTGCATGAAAGAAGAAAGTCGACCAAAGGGAAGGGGGGGGGGGGGGGGGGGGGCACAGCTCCCATGCGGGTCCCACCCGCGGGCCAGAAGGGGGCACGGCCACGGCTGCGTGGCCGCCTCGGTTACCGCCTCCCGATGGGTTTTTGCCTATGAAGAGCTAACATGAACCTATTCACGGCAACATCGAATCAAATCTCTCAGCATTGTGATCTAGCCGTTTGCACCCGCATGGGCATAGGCTCGTATTTTTTTTATCTTGGCCTTTAATAGATGGCCACCATGACCGTGGCCTCGCGGGATCGCCAACTCATGGATTGAGGAAGCACATAATAGAACGCGGCAACTATCTCCAATGGCAACATAGTCGGAGAGGTTCTCTTATCAACGTTAATTGTTTGTCTACTGAATTTTGCAATATGAACGATTTATGGTTGTGCTCATCAACGATGCAGAGGTTAGGATTATCCTCTTTTTTCAAAAAATTAGGGTGTCACATAGGTGAGTGTATGTCCACATCAGGAAAGATGGCCAAAGGTATGAGAGCAAGAGATTTGTGGACATTTTTGTCTTACTTCATTTTTTGTTTGCAATGGATTTGGCTTATTGCATTCTGCATTTTTTGTTTGCAATGGATTTGGCTTATTGCATTTTTTGTTTGCAATGGATTTGGCTTAAGGATGGCAACGGGTCGGGTTCGGGCGGATATACCAAAACCAGATCCAAATCCAAATCCATCAGCATCACTATTGTCCACCCACGAAAGTATCCATGGGCATGGATGTCGCCCCATATCCAAACCCGCCAGATATCCAGATATCCATGGATATCCACGATTAATGCATCAGAGTATTAAATCAACAATATTTAAACCACAAAGTACTTAAAATATGTAGAATCTCAAACAAATCACACCACAAAAGTCACTGTGGAGACGAGGAGATGAGGAGTTGAGGCGGCTGCGTGCGGGTGTGTGGATGCGTTAATTACGCGCGGGAGCATTTAGGGTTAGCAATAATTAGTAATTTACGTGACTTTGGGTCATTAGGTGAGTTGGGCCTCAAGAATATTAAGAGATGGGCCTGGGGAATAATACATAACCCACTGGCATGTGGGTCCTACATGTTAGTCGGGTATCCATTGGATATTCGTGGAGGAAAATCTTTACCCGTGTCCAACCCATGAGTTAGCGGATATCCGCCCCATGAAATCCATGGGCCAAAACTGCCCTCCAAACCCTCATCCACCGGATCGGATATCCATGGATACCCGGCTCCATGGATAAAATTGCCATCCTTAATTTTGGCTTATTGCATTTTTTGTTTGCAATGGATTTCTCTAACGTGCAAACATTTACAATAAAGGTGTACACATACGGCTGAAATTTGCGGATGAGTATGCCATAAAAGCATTCAAACATAGTACTACTACAATAGCGGACTTGTTTTATTTTTTTTGTTAATATCGTTGAATTGATTCAAACGAACTGAGAATTGAGCACTCGTACTAGTCATAATTCATTTGGTTTGGTGCCGTACATGTGCAAGTAATAAGCTGTACGCATTTTGATCTCTCCCCAGCCTAGCCGGTAGTGTAAGGAGATTTGGCTAACCTGACCATATGCAGGGAACCATACTTAAGCAAAAGAATGAGCTGCAAGCTGAGGCCATATGACCCCACAGGCAGAGACAGAGTGTCGATCGTTTCCTTGGTGCCAGCCGGACAGGCGCAGCGACAAAAGAACCAACTTGGTTTGCAAGTTTGATGTATCACATAGTAGCAAGTAACTAGAGTTTGAGATGAAAACCAACAGAATATCATCTCTCGTAAAAAAGCGACGCGTTCGTAACTGAGGTAAAAAAACAAGATTGTATCTGCGTCTCCAACTGAGGTAAAAAGACAAGATCGAAAGTAAAAGCTAGCAGGGTAGAAGTAAAAGCTTTTTTTTTTTTTGAGATTTCCAGGACTTAGTACAACTGTAGTATCTGAACGCATGCACTACACACTCCACACACACAACACCACACGCACGTCACCCGTGCGCAAGCTAGACCTAACCAGACTATACTAAGACTTTGAGCCTTCCGCGAGCCTAGATCTTCTGGAAAATCCCTGCGGTGGTGGGCACACCACAATATCAGTATCGAACCGCGGTAAAATTGGCTCAGCGCAAACACTGTTCACATGAAACACTGTTCACGTGAACAGTGCCTCGCGGGTGAGACAACCCGGAATTCGCTCCTGAGGAGTCGAACCCGGGTGAGCAGCCTAGCCACCGCTAGAGCTAGCCACTGAGCCAGAGCTCAGTCCTCGAAGTAAAAGCTTTCTGATCCCACCCGTTGGAAGGCTTGGCCCTGGCGTAAAAGCTTGGTCACTTTGGTCATACACAGTAACCACACACACAGCAACGTCCAACCCGCACAGCCAACTAGGCGCTTTCTCTGAAACCCGGACAGGTGGTGCCGACTCACCGGCGAGGAGAGCATCCGAAGCTCCGGATTGTTCTGCAAGGCAGCAATCCTGCCTCGAGCTTTATCAGTTGTTTTGCCGCCAAGTGCGAGGGAGGGAACAGCCTCTGACAATGGTGGTTGGTGGTCTCGATGGGCGCGTCCTGTGCGATAGCATCCACCGTACACGCGTCCTCATCCAACGCCCCCTGGGTTGTAACTCACCTCAGGACACGAGCTAGGAGATGACGCCCGCTATAAATTGCACTACAGGGCCAGGTGCTCGCAAACCACGACCAGAAACGGACTGAGATCCGGTGCCTCGCGCCCCCATATCCACCGTCCATCCCAATCCAACGCTCAGCAGCAATTCAACGACAAGTGATAGCACTTTCGTCCTCACACAGCTTGGAAATCCATCGAACGGGATACTAAACGAGGCATTTCGCGGGCGGAACTTTGTCGGTCCTGCCGCCGCCTCTGCGGAAGGAACGGGAGCCGCGCCGGCTGCACCTCCAGGGTGATCTCAGGCGGCGTGCAATGGAGAAAACAGCCTCGGCGGCCATCTCCGACCACCTCCAGCTACTCCCTCCGCCCCAAATCCGACGGCTCACTCGCCACTCCTCCGACCTCCTCTCCCTCCTCCTCCGACCTCCTCAGCCTGTTCAACAAAGTGGGCGTCTTTGCCATCCGTACACACGAGCGCATCATTGATTTTGGGTCCAATTTATTCAGACAAGCAGAGACCACGGAGAGCAGAACATCGGTCCAGTCATCAGAGACGAGGGACGAGCCACCGGGGACGAGGAGCACGTCGGAGCTGGGCGGGGAGGAGATGGCCGTGGGGGCGGAGGAACTTGCGGGCGCCGTTTATCCTGTTGCTGCCGATGGAGCTCTCTTTCCCACGGCGGCGACGGCGGCAGAGCTCTGCACGAGAGTTCCCTTCCAGCGGTGACTTTTACTTGCGCGCGTGAGGACGAGGGCAGGGACGACCAAGTTTTTCGACTTGACTAGTTCTGACCGTCGGATGGAGATGGATGGTGGATAAAGGCCCTCAAGGCACACGTTGCCTTGCCTTTGGCGAGGCACTGGATCTCGGTCCACCAGAAACACCAGCTCTTCTCCCTCCCTAGCATCCAAAGCGCTGACCGAAGGAGGCGGGTGTGGGGCTTCCCGAATTTTGCTCTGATTTGCTTGCCCGTTCTCCATCGATTCGAGTCCACTGTTTTTGCGTTGCAGTCTTTTTTGGTTCTGTCTAAGGTTTTGGCACTCTGTTTTGGTTCTCGATGTGGCACTCTATTTTGGTTCTGTCTAGGGTCTAAACAATAGCTTGATTTGCTTTTCTTTAGAAAGTTTTATTGCGTTCCTTGAAGAGCTGGACAGGCCGATAGGGCCTTGCGAATTTGCTCTTTTTTGCTGCCCGATGTGTGTGCGTTCTCGATGTGCTTCGTTTGGAAATCTTTCTCGCCTTCTGCCCACAATTCTTGCCCGCTGTTGTAACCCCTGCTTTACTCTTTGTCACCTTACGCCCCTATCTTGTCTTCCTTTTCAGCAGATGCCAAAAAGGAAGCATGGAAAGGCGTCGGCGCCCCGCCCCGAGGGGAGGATCAACAACGTACCACACGCCGTCCGAAGGCCAAGTGCAAAAGGCGACAACTCGTTCCGCGATACGCTGGAGAAGACGATAGAGAGGTTCTCCCCCAAGAAGCCTAGCGACGACGACATGGTCCAGAACGCCAAGGAGAAGTACGAGGAGCAGCCTCCGCCTCCGGTGGTCGAGCCCAAGGTCGATCCTGTTATAAACGGTAGGCAAATAAACGATGAAGAAAGCGGAAGATCAACCAACGGGGACACGAGTTTTAATGTGGAAAACCCCTCCAACAATGGAGGAGAGAAAACCACGGGCGCCAGCCAGCAATACTTCACTATATCGGGTGAGATTACAAACGCCGGGATTTACAACATGCGACTTATCCCAACCGACGGCTTACAAGAGGTATATATGGTGGTGCAAAACCCTAAGTCGGCTGCAGTCTGACTCTGAACTGATCTGTACCGTACGGCCCAAGCCTCCGGCGACAGGCCTCCGCTTCGCTTCGAAGTTAGCCTCTATCTTTATATGAATTTGGATCAACATAAAACAACAGAGCCCAAGCCCAAGAAACCCAAGAAGTTCAAGGCCAAGACACCCAAGGCGAAGAAGGTTAGCGTGGACCCCGACGACCAGCCGGAGGCCAAGTCGGGCGACGAGGTGCCGGTGGCGAAGACCCCGACGATCAGCCCATGCACGATTTGTGAGATTTTGTGAGCCGCATCGAGTCGAGTAATTTATCCTCTATCAGCAGTTGAGTCGTAATTTATCCGAGTAGTTCGAGTTGTAAAACATATCCGGAACAGTGATCAGTTTGGATGGATTTATCCTCTGTCAGTAGTTTGAGAGTCGTAATTTATCCTAGTTGTTCGAGTAGTAAAACATATCTGGAACAGTGATCAGTTTTGATTCCCTTCGGTGAATCCACCTTCGGTCAGTTTTTCTTTTTCCCATGGTCAGCATGTCCCGTTTGGTTCTTCCTCTGCAACATCTGGATTAGGGCCGGTCGAGCCCAAAGTTTCAAAATTTGTACTAAAATTTTATACTTCTCTAAATTTTACTTTTAGCATGGACAATATAAAACTTTTTGTTTGTTCACATAATTTAATCACATAACTAAAAATATTGCTAAATATTAGGAGGTGTTGTTTATTAATAAATATTATGTAACAAAAGTTCTTTCGTTAACTTTTTTGATACAATAAATAATCTATGTGATTTACAGTTATTTATGGTAATGATGTGTAAAAAAGTACTAGCTAACAAATATTTCAATAGAGGTTTCTAGCGCATGATTATGTATGCAAATTTATAGAAACTTGTAAATTATAAATTTAACCAATGAGACTACTTTTTCGTGCTCCAATTTTTCTAGCAAGTCAAAGTTAAGAAAGTGTGCATGCTCTAGACTTGAGTATTTAAACAACATTGCTTAGGTAATCACCAATAAGATTAAAATAGTTTGTATTCTAATATGTTTGTTACATATTTGTATTATGATTTTATATTGTCTTGTGGTATTTTCTTGAACTAACCTATTGACAAGATGCCAAGTGCCAGTTTCTGTTTTTTTGCTGCTTTTATATTCCAGAAAATCTATTAAAGAAATATCGTCGGAAAGGGACGCCAATTTACGAAGATTTTTAATTGCATGAAAGAAGAAAGTCAACCAAAGGGAATCGGGGGGCACAGCTCCCACGCGTGTCCCAACCGCGGGCCAGAAGGGGCACGGCCCATGGCTGCGTGCCCGCCGCGGTTACCGCCTCCCGAGAGGTTTTTCCCTATAAAATCTGTCTCTAACCTAAAAACGATGCCCGCCGGAGGATTTTTCCAGAGACACTACCGAGGCCACCTCCATCCGAAACCCTATTCGGGTGTTTCCAGGCTCCTGTTCTGGCACCCTGCCGGGACGAGGATGCGCCTCCGAAGCCATCTTCATCCACTGTGCTGCCTCCAAGATGATGTGTGAGTAGTTCCCCCATGGACTACGGGTTCGTAGTAGTAGCTAGATGGTAGTCTCTCTCCCACGATCTTCAATACCATGTTCTCTTGAGCTGCTTTACATGACGAGATCAATTCGATGTAATAGGTGTTGTTTTTGTTGGGATATGATGAATTATAACTTTATTATCAGTACTATATGTTCGTGAAATATTGTTGCTATCACTTTGTTATGCTTAATGCTTGTCAGTAGTGCACGAGTGCCATGATTTTAGATCTGAACACTTAATGTTTTAATGAATATAATGGATATTTTGGATCATATCTATAAATTGTATGCACCTGTTACTTGTCCAAAACCGGAGACCCAAAGGTGACATGAATTGGGATATCAAAGGGGAAGGCTGTAACATGAGGATTACATGTGTTCATTAAGTGTTAATGCTTTGCTTCGGTGCTTTGTAAAATGAGTTCCTTAATTACCTTAAGTTCCTTAATTGACCTCGCTGAAACGGGAGGGTATGAGAAAAGATGTTGTACGAATTCTTATTGCAACTGGATACAACTATATTCGGGATACATGCCTACGTATGACTGATGAACTGGATTCTCTATCATGAATTAGTTTAATTCTGTCAACTGTCCAACTGTATTTTGTTCACCCACCATTTGTTATTTTGTTTGGAGAGATACCTCTGGTGAACCTATGAACCTTGGTCCATCTTTTACTATTATTACTGTTGTTTTTACTCGCTATTGCTCTCGTTACTATTACTATGTTACTACTGTCATATCATCGGTTCTACTAATATATTCCATCAACTAAGATCATTTTTAGGCATGGTTTGAATTGACAACTCAACTGCTAAGACTTACAAATATTTTTTGGCCCCCTTTGTGTCAACTCAATAAATTTGTGTTGAGATACTTCTGCCGAAGACTGTTGCGATCTCCTACACTTGTGGGTCATCATTATCATCTAGTACACACATGTCCCACGCAAGGTTATGAAATAAAATGTGTTGCAGAAACTAAACATGAAAAATCTAGCTATGTAGATTTTAGAAAAACCTGCAAGTGTTCTATCAGAAAGAGCATATCATGCTAACTGAAATTGTTGTCGTTGGTCACAGTGGTTTATTCTTACATCCGAAGAGACCCATGGTGTGTACTTGCTTCACCAAATTAATAATGTATATGTTAATATACTCATAATATAACACGAGCATGATTTTTCACCATCAATAATTCATATCTTTAACCACTACTAATATTGAAACATATGGATTGAGCTTGTATAAATGAGCCCTTGCATTTTTTCTTGTGGAATACTTTTTCATATGTGTTTATACTTTTTTCTAGAAATTCCATAAATGAAATCATAGTTTAAGTTGTGCAATGTTGACCAGAAAAACACATTCATTCTTTAATTTTTCTACAATGATTATTAAATAGTTTTATGGGTGTAATGGGCAATAGCATATTTGTTATTATATAGTTTTCCATTTTGGGCCCTTCTCTGCTGGGGCCCAGGGTGGTCGCCCTTCTTGCCCGGCCTATGGGTCGGCCCCTAGGACAAGAGGTGGTTTCAGACTAGAATATTTTTACCCGTGTCTCTTTTATGGATTTGTGTATTATGTCTACTGGTTTAATAATGCCCATGATCAATCGACACGGTTCGATTAGTTGTGTTATAGTGGCAGGGTTTGATAAATTTCCACAATAAGCATTCAAATTTATAGAAGCCCTAAGAATCACCCGGGCGATAGCCATTCAAAGGATTGAACATTATGAAAATCCATATCGTCTTAAAAAAATGTCAACTAGTAAAATACTTTTAAGAGACCAGAATACTACCCTTGCTATGCAAGACTAGGTAGTTGATCAGAGCCTTCAGAACATGCAAGATTGCAAGGTAAGCATTTCTAAATAAATACTCATGCAGTAGATAAAACTAGAAGGGTAAATGCTTCGCCGTGCCATCATGATCTTTCCTACATCCGTTTTTAAGTTCATTTCGTACTTACCGATCTCCGACGATGAAAACTACATGTAGATGTAGTACAAATGCTTGAAAATTTTCTAAAGATCATACTTGTCCACTTTATATCGACGCCGTTTTCAGATCAGTGCATATGAATTAGCAATAAATTGATGGTTGATAAATCGACTGGGGTTTGTGAAATTTATCTTTAAAGTGGAGATTTATGAAATTTAAACCCAACAAAAGTACTTCCTCTCTTTGTAGTAGCCAAGATTTGATCTGCCAAAAATATCAACATGTTGAACATCAATCCATACATAGCGTACAACAAAGGCGTGTTTGGTTACCTATATCGTTTTTGCCTCCTTGCATCCGTGGCTTTCCACTTGGCTGAGGAGAAACGTGAGAGCTGAGTCATATTCTATACCCCATTTTATTGCATGCATTGATTTTTTTTCCTGGCTCTGGTGAAATGCAAACACCAGCGTTTGGTTGCAACATGTACCCTGTGCACCGTCACTTACTCTCACCTATAATCTTTAAATTTACCTCACACCTTTACCTTTGGAAAGAATTGGTATGTGACATCCCCATAAGGAGCGACGAGCTGAACAAACGACGGTGTGACGGAGGAGGTCGTGGCAGGAGTTGTGCCGGCGCCGACGAGGTTTGTAGTGGCAGCGAACACACAAGCATACAATAAACATGTTCACAGGTGCAACAATCATCATATATGTACACTGTATAATATCTACTCCATTGACCAGGTTAAACAACAGATGCTACGGCGGAGTTCATGACAGCGAGCGGCGGGCAGTTGAGCGGAGACGACAAAGAGATTGAAAAATACATGTAGGACAAGCACATTGTAAACACATACATACGTGTACAAGATCTAGTCGTATATGTCTGACGAAACGGAAAAGTTAAAACATGAAAGTTGTGGAAACACAGAGATAAATCTACTCGTCAAAGAAAATTTCCGATGGTCGACCGAGTGCGACGAATTTGATAAAATTCATCTAATTATGGTGCAAACTTTGATTAAAAATTAAGAAGTTACAGTCGACAAAATTCAGAACTGATCACGGGAATGTAACCTACTCGTCGACGCGCATATAATTTGTTTACATCTTCCCGGTCTGAACATCAATGTTGCAAGGACATACTAGTAATAGGAGAGAAAAGGAAAACCACGGTGTTTATCCTTTTCATTGCCGCCTTAGCTGACGCCTAACCACTTAATAAAAAAACAGCCTATCCCGTAGAAGGTGTGTCCCATACAATGAGAAACCAGAGCGTCCCATTTCCGGGGAGAATAGAGACTGAAGCGATTCACTACCAGGAAACAGGCTTTCTGTGGAATGCTATTTTGTGGCGCACCAACATGACCGTGCGCCACAAAAAAGATTCTGTGGCGCACCACAGAAAAATTCCACATTCTGTGGCGCATGGAGGTCCCATGCGCCACAGAATTCCTGCTTTCTGTGGTACACCCAGCTGCGTGCGTCACAGAAATAAGATAGGGCCCACCACCAATCATTGCATTTCAAACTCCGGGGTTGTTTCTGTGGCCTTTCTGTGGCGCATCAGGTATCCGAGAATGTGCCAAACTTGCGGATAAACTCACCGATGCTGATCTTTGAGAAGACTTCCATCGCATCCAGATGAAATTATCGGAAATCATCGTCGAAGATGTCAACACAAAGGGGGGACTTACACTACAAAGGCAGAGGTATGATGTGTTATAAAAGAAAGCCTTGCCTCACTCGCAAGAAGTGCTTCTTTATTTTCTTTTATTATAGACTTATCCACTTAGATGAATAAATCATACTCTATTTATATTATTAACCAATATATCACAATCCATCTCCAGGGTTGTGCCAGAGGGACATCGAACAACGCCTAGAGATGCGGAATGACACCAGGACGTGGACGACGAAAGAGATGTATAAACCGTTCCCGGCGCCGATCAAGAAGAAGGCTCCATGATCATCGTGCTCCCGCTCTTGCTCACCATCATCGCCGATGTACTCTATTTGATCCTAGTGTAGGCGGTGAACACTTCATTTGTAACGTGTGACACGATAAACTTTTGTATCAAGATGTGTAAAAATTCGGCACTTGTCACTATATGTATGTTATCTCGAGCTCTAAGTAATGTGATGATATAGTAATGTGTCTGTTTTCATATACCTGTCAAAATATATTGTTGTTTGTACTATGTCTGTATAAATTCTGTAATATACCTGTATTTCTGTAATATACCTGTATTTGTACAGCGGGCAGCAGCAAATTGCCAAATCCTGTCGAGGTATTCTGTGGCGCGTGGTTTTTTTTTCTGTGGCGCATGTTATTCTGTGGCGCACCCCTGTGGATACGCCACTAAAAACATTTCTGTGGCGCACGGTGCTGGGTGCGCCACAGAATCTTGCTCTTTCCGTGGCGCGCCTGGGCGTGCGCCACAGAAATATATTTTTGTGGCGACGGTTCTGTGGCGCACCCACCATGCGCCACAGAATGGCAAAGTGGGTGCGCAAGGGCTATTCCGTGGTAGTGATTATATAACATTTTCCCTTGATACGAGAGCACATTGAGCCCTTGGATCGCTGAAAATGGACGGTTCCTGTTAATATCGGGTACCATGAAAGTCGCCTCACAAGATTGCCACACGTTCACTAGAAAGCCAATTGATCGATCACATAGATGACAAAATTAATTAAGGAATAATTACATGTAGCAAGCATGAACGCGCGCACATCGCTTCTATTGTCGGATACTACTGCATGTTGCACCACTTCACATTCCGATAGTCAAATAAGATAGAGATGTAAATATGGCAAGTAAAAACATGGATGCCACCGGCACGGGGCTAGCTGGCTGTCGGCATGCACGCTTGCTTATGGTTTCTTGACGAATTACCTTTTTTTTTAGAGATTCTTGACGAATCACCTAAGGCTTAAGGGGACACGTGATCCCTTGTTCTGAATCCCCGCAGAAGGAGAAGTATCCGATAGGCACGCTGCAGAATGTGTGGATCTTCAGCAGCAACTTATCATTGCAGTGGGTGGTGAGTTCGTCAAGCAGGTCAGCGTAGGGGCACGCGACGTCCTCGAACGCCTTGCAGCACTCCGGGTTCGGCATCTCCTGTCCCCTGCACTTGCTCTCGATCTTTCCCAATTGCCGCATCTCGTCGAACCGCACCGGGCAAAACCCTGCATGTTGCATAAGCACGTCTGTTATTATTGCCCGAATCTCAAGCATCAATCATGTTCATTAGTGGTTCTACATTGTTGTTACCTGTGGCAAAGACGCCGCCGCCGATGAGCTTGCGGGACGACGATAGCTCTGGGGCTTTAAGCGCCGCCACTGATCACGCGATGAATCGAGCGGTCAGTGAAAATGCAGCGAGAAATCCCAGACAAAAAGGCCCCGATGATAATATGGGATTTTGTATGCATGCGATGCGTTCGTGGAATCCCAACTAGCAGTACGTACTTGTTATGATGTGTGGTTTCTTCTCCGGCACGGCGGAAGCGACGGCGACCACGGACAGCGCGAGGCAGAGCAGGACGGCGGCGGCGGAGGAACCCATCTCTCTCCTTCGCGTCTCCTATGCACGGCCGGGGAAGAAGACCCAGATAGGGGGCGGTGTTGGTTCGTGGGTATAGAACACGATCGAACACCTCCGAAATTTATTGAAATGCCGTTCACGGCTAGCTGGTAGGAAATGATCACCGCCGAGTAGCCCGGCCCTTCTTATAGCGTGTCCCCAGGTGCTAATTGTTGAAGATGCGATGAATGGTACGTAGGACGTGATTTGAGCTTCTGTGGACCTCCTTCTTCTGCGAGGAGGAAACTTGTGGTGATCAATTTTGTGGAATGACCATGTGAACCAGCGAGTAATATTAGCATTGTGTGGCTCTCAGCAATGTTTCTAATGCAGGAGGAGGCTTTAATTAGCAGGTGCCCTGCAAGTGGTGAGTATTTTGCTTGGATTGTCATAAATCATACAGTTTTTGACAAAAAATTCAAAACCCATTTTGATGACAAGTTCAGCTTCGAGTATTGATCTTTTCATATTATCGCATTACAGCTCTACATATGAATGCGGCTGCATCTTTGTTTTCTACCACCGAGTTGCAATTCTTTTGTCTTGAAACAAGGCAAAATACTAGCCATTTTCACTGGTTAACAAGAAGGGCTGGGCCACCTCAAATGGCGTGAGCCGCATGCGGAGAGACCCGCACGTACGGTTTTCAAGGGGATCCAGCCGGCACCCACCCGACTAGAGGGACATTTCTGCCTGTCCATAAGCGTATATAGGATGAAGTATAAACGAATGTGTCACCGCCATTACAGTTAAGCCATTTGAGAATATTAGTATTGGGTTTTAGAGTTTAGTGCTTTTACAAACGTTGGAGTTTAATCTACCAAGATTACATTGATAAAAAAATTGGCCACGACAAACGACCAATCTATCGCCGCATGCGAGGCAATATGTCGGAATACCCTTACATTATGTTATTTCTCAATCTCCCAAAAAAATAAGCATGACCAAAGAGTACATGGCTTTTCTTGACGGGCCATGCTAGAGAGCAAGTTTTGTCCACCCCTCATTGCGCCATTATTATCAATACTTTTTTGTGCAAAAATACTCGAAATGGTCACTAATTTTGCTTATTTATTTTTTGTTATTAAGAATTCACTAATTTGGCTAGTACGAGCCGAGTCGAGCCAAAACATGGCTAGCTCAGCCTGCGGGGTTGGCACAGGGCGAGCACCGGAACCCATGACCATGACTCCATGAGCAAAGTATACAAACAAAACCCTAGCCTGAACCCTTCAGTACATCTCAAATTCCCAATCTCCCGCCGCCGCCGCCAGCAATGTCTTCAGTCCCCGCCGCCGCCGCGCCCAAGCCCCGCCTCGGCCGCGAGGCCGTGGTCCGCGCGGTGGAGGCGCTCCTCCGCTGGCTCAAGCACCACCCCTCCCCGGCGCCCGAGCCCATCTACCTCCTCGTCACCCTGAAAAGCGCCCCCGTCCGCCGGTTCGAGCACAACCTCCGCCTCCCGCACACCCCATTCCCCTCCATCTTCCTCGTCGCCGACCGCCTCCCCGACGACCTCCCCGACGACATCGAGTTGCTTCCCTCCTCCGCGCTCCGCTCCCTCCCCGCGGCCGCGCGCCGCGGGCTGGTCCTCGTCGACCGCCGGCTCAAGATCCCCAGTGGCGGCAAGGGTGCCAAGGGCCGCGGCAGGGTCGTGCCCGTCGACCTCGCGGACCCGGCGTGGGCGGCCTCCGCGAGGGAGGCGGCGTCCTGCGTGGAGCTGCGCGTGGAGGCCGGTACCTGTCGCGCTGTGCGGGTGGGGCACGCGGCCATGGCGCAGGCCGAGGCGGTGGAGAACGTGATGTCCGCGGTGGAGGCGGCCGCCGCGTGCGTGCCGAGGAAGTGGAAGAACGTGCGGGCACTGCATTTGAAGGCACCCGAGTCGGTCGCGCTGCCTCTCTACTCGGCGCCCACCGCCGGCGGCAGTGATGATGCGAAAGGCGTGAAGAGGGACGCTGTGTCGACGGTGGATCAGGGGAGGGTAAAGAGGAGAAAGAATTAGTGGCGTGCTTTGTGTACATCGGTGTTCAATTGGTCTGTAATTGCACCGCGATAAACCATTAGAATTTTGATGGGTATAAGAAAATCTGTAATTCTCAAGAGTGTGTTTCTGAAGATGGATTATCTGATGTTGTTTACCTTGGCATTAATCATGGCGAGCTTTGAAAATCTCGGTGCTTGTCATTCCCTGTTCTTGAGATGAGTGATTCTTTGAATGTGGTAGATTCTCTTAGGTCTCTGCTGGAGGAAAGGGACTGAAAAAATTTGAATGCACAAAGTTTTTATGCTGAGCCATAGAGCTTAATTTCTGGTTCATGTCTGCATTTCCTGACTATTCATGCTTAGGTTTATTTTCTTTAAATATTAGTGTTCTTAATCTTGGTTTCCACTAGCACAGGCTTTGCCTTCTCAGACTAGAACTGAATATATTGTAGAGTAATGCGACATTTTTCTCAGGCTTATACCATTCAGTTTTCAACATATGTGAAATAAACTGATTGCTGGTGTGTTAATCACTCGTGAAAAAAAAAAACTCATATGAGCCCGAGATTAAAAAAAACATTAAGGTATATTCTGAGATAGAAAAAAAAACACGGGATTTGTTCAAATGCTACTAGCTCCCAAAGTGCGGGAGTAAGACAAGCCGATATTGAAAGGGATAAATTTTACAAATAATTCTGCTCCCAAACTTAATTTATCACAATCATAATTCTGTTCCCCAAAATTAACTTATAACATTGCATTGATCATAACAAAAACTGACCGAGTACTGTGGATAGAGATTGTACTATCCATACCGCATAACTCACGAAAGACATACGACTAGTACTGAACGAATGATCAAATGTAAATAAAAACTAAGAGTATCTCCACCGGCATCCTCCAAAGGCCAATTGGGGTGTCGGACACAAAAATCGTCGACACCGGCACCCCCAAAGGTGGTCCCCACACAAACCATTGTCCGGCACCCCCAAGCAACCCCCCCCCCCCCCCCCCTCCCCACCCACCAACCAAAGCTTGAGGGCTCTCTCGGGGTTGCCGGACATTGTCCGGTCAAAAAAAAATTGCCTACAGGCCCACCTGTCAGCCTCTCTTTTCCCACCTACCCCATCTCTCTCCTTTAATTCTTTGTTTCTTCTCGTCAATCTCCTCCTCTTGTGTCGTCGCCGCCCTTTGCTCGCCGCTGATGCCCTCCCTCCCCTTACTCTGCCTGTTGCCCTCCACACCGCAGGCTGCCAGCGCGCCAGTCGAGCTCAAGGACGGGGCCGAACGACAGGTGGAACGCCAAGCCGCGAGCGTCTTGGTCATTCCCATCCTTCGTCCAGCGCACGAGGGTGGCACACGGAGCTTGACACACGGCACATGTATTTCGACAAAAGCAATAGTTTAGGATTCCCTCCTTGCCAAAATATAGTAGTGTCTATAGGATTTTTCTGAAGTCAAACCATGCAAACTTTGACCAAGTATATAGAAAAAAGTATCAACATTAAGAATATCAAATTAATACAATTGGATTCATAATGAAGTATATTTTCATATGTTATACATTTGGTATCGTAGATTTAGATATTTTTCCCAATAAACTTGATCAAAGTTAGTGAAGTTTGACTTTCGCGAAAACCAATGCGTATATTATGCCAAAGAGGGAGTAATACACGCTTGGGTTCCATTAGCTCGGAACAGAAATTAACAGCCTTGATCACACATCATTAGTTGGTTTGTTGCAAGCGTGGAAGGGAGAATGGATGCAGGCATATATCTCTCGGCTCTTCACAAAATTACATGAAGAAGCACACGCATTCTATGCAGGCATCCCTCGGCCCTCCCAAAAATTACAGCAAAACAAGCACACACTGTACTCCAATGGTGGCTTAATGCACGTAAATCTTAGTAGCAAAAAAGCGTACTAATTTTTTTTTTTTTTGAATTTTTCCATATTAAACCATTAACCAAAGTGCACAGCTAAATCGCTGGCAACCAAACCGGATACAAAGTCAGGGGCAAAATCTGCCCAACCTGAACATTCGGTCTCAGAGAGAGAGCCGAAGCGAGCTAGGGAATGAGCAACTGAATTACATGCCCTTGGGCAGAATTTAAATTCAAACAAATCTAGATTCCCAATGCATAAACTTCTCGTTTCTCGAAGGAGTACGCCAATATGAGAGAGCTCGTGGCTACTTGAATTGAGGGTCTGGACCAAAGTCTGACAGTCTGACTCAAAAACAACCCTGTTCAAACCAAGTGCAAGAGCCCCTTCAACGGCAGCAACACATGCTTCAGACTCCGCTTGCAGTGCATCCCGCAGGTGTCTCAGTTTCCCTGCTGCAGCTGCTACGAAGTCTCCAGAGTCTGATCGAACCACAAAACCCCACGCCCCATCAAGAGACTGTTGTCTAAAGGCAGCATCAAAATTTACCTTTACCCATGATGCTTGAGGTTTTGTCCATGCTACTGTTGCCGGATGAGGAACAGTAAATTCCGTGGGCAAGATTTCACAAACGCTTTTATCCTTCGGACTGAACTCGACAACATGTCTCTGAATTATATTGCAAACTTCTTCCGTTGTCCTCTCTTTCTTCCCAGCATTTACTTTATTTCTAGAGGACCACCAGTCCCAAAGCAGAATCAAAACCATCTCTTTTTTCTCCCATGGTAAAGTATTGATCATGTCGAACATAGCGACAGGGTTTTGTGCATCCAGCAACTTAACTCTCACGTCCTCCATATTTAGATGCCTCCACACCTGCCTCACCTTCTTACATTTCAGAAACAAAAGTTAACTATACTCCAATAATGGAGGGTCGTAGCCACCGAGCTGCGGTGCCGTCTCGTTCCCCTGCTGCACTCTGCCTCCTGCAATGATAGCAAGGTGCTGGACCTGCAGGACGTGTTCCGTCGCTTCGCCTTCGACTGCATCTGCAAGATCTCGTTCGGCCTCGAACTGTCCATGCCGGTATGGGCGTTCGCGGACGTGTTCGCCACGGCGTCGGTGCTCTCCGCGAGGCAGGCGATCACGCCCATCAGCCCATGCAGATCGTATGGTCATATAGAGGCTCCGGCCTCCGGGATTGAGAAAAATAGGGGTTCCCCACGTTCCATTTTTATAAAATGAAATAGAGTGCAAGCACTCGAGTATGTTCTTTACAGCATCCGGGTTGCTGCTACTTATTACAGAACCAGGGGTCTATCAAAGCAGTAAATTTGTTGGTTCAGACCACCAAAACAAAGACGAAAACATTCCAGGGAGCTACACAGCTCCTGGCGATGGAACGTCAGCTGTTTTCTGGTGGTTCACATCACATCGTCCAGGCAATCCTCAGAAGTTCGCCACGGGTATGTTCCAACACTCTGATGCAGCGGTCCATCAACACGGAGGACTTGAAGAGAGGCCTCCAACGGTACAGCATCTTGATCACCAGCTCCCACACTATCTTCATGCTCGACCAGACAGCTCCCTGAAAACAAAAGGAGTTACGTAAGTTCCAAATGGCCCAGAGCAGCGCAGTAGAGAGGGTATTCAAAATGTCAGGTCTCCCATCAGACCAAGTTCTGCACAGAGATTCCAGATCAGTGACAACCTGCATGTTAGAGGTTTTTTTTTTTGCGAAACACAGTGCAACGCAAGCGCTCATATACACGCGCACACATTCACCCCTAAGAACGCACGCACGCACACCCTACCCCTATGAGCACCTTCGAGAGACTGAATCGGCGGGTTGAGTCTTGAGATTGACGAAGTCACCACGGGCGCCTCGCTGTCGACGGGAACGTCGCCTCCCACTGAAGAATATTCTGCCTTAAATGAGAAACACCAGCGTCAAACCTGGGGTTTGAACCCTGGTGGGCTGAGGGTACAACCACCCACCTAACCATCTTGCCACAGGCAAGTTCTCGCATGTTAGAGGTTTCTACTAAAGTAAGCCAGCAGTTTCTTGCCACTACACAGTTGAAAAATAGATGATGAACTGATTCAGTTTCGGAACAAAACACACAAGTGGTATCCGAAACAGGACGTCGTTTCTGCAGGTAGTCACGTGTTAAAAGTTTGTTGTGAATTAGCAGCCAAAGAAAAACTTGCACACGGACAGGAACAACAATGTTGCAAATTTTGTGTGTACTCATAGGAGCAATGCCGCCAAAATTCACAAGGGAATAAAAGGAAGCTGATGTATAAACACCATTGGGGGTATGAACCCAGACGGGGGAATCAGGTAGAGAAGTTAGGGATAATCCCCTCATAATATTAACCAACTCAAACCATCTATCCATCAATCCCTGATCTACACACCTATTAAAGGTGAGTTTTAGGGTGAACCCGTCCCAGGCTTGAGAGATAGTAATGTCTTTTTCGTTTACAATTTGAAAAAGGTCGTAAAACAAAGTTGCCAGGCAGCAATCGCCGTGCCAGACATCCAACCAGAGTTTAACCCGGGTACCTGCTCCGATATTCCAGCGGTAACCCATCTTACAAGCTTTCGCAGCCCAGTTAAAAGATTTCCAAAAGGGGGAACTCGAGGGATCATTCCCCCAGAAGATATTCGGAGAGGAGTTGTTGTATTTGACATCTACAATCCCCTTCCAGAGCTGGTCATCTGCAGCAAAGTACCTTTTTATCTAGGAAGCAATAAGGCTAAGGTTAAAATCTTGGAGATTATGTATTCGAAGACCCCCATGGGCTTTCTCCATGGAGATAAGACCCCAATTTGCTAAATGGTATTTATGATCATCATCAATGTTTCCCCAAAAAAAGTGAGACATCTGGGAATTAATCATTTTGATTACCCACTTGGGAAAACGAATGACAGAAAGGAGGTAGGTAGGAATACTGGAGATGCAAATTTTAAGGAGAGCAAGTTTCTTTCCATAAGAAAGGAGTCTTCCCCTCCAGCCAGATAGTTTTGAGATGAATTTGTCAATAATTGGTTGGAGATCTTCCTTCCTTAATTTTTTATAGTGCATAGGCACTCCCAAGTATTTAAACGGAAAATCACCCAGTTTACAGCAGAAAATACCAGCAAAGAATTTTGCTCTTTCAGGAGACATGTTTAAAGTCATGAGATCAGTCTTGTGGTAGTTAATCCGGAGTCCAGACATTGCTTCAAAGCAAGATAAAATCCACTTTAAGTATCTGGCACCACTCTCATCTTCCTTAAGGAAAAGAATGGTATCGTCGGCATACTTGAGGCTAATAATGCCTCCAGGGCAGACAGCGGGAAGAATACCAGAAATAAGGTTTTCTCTAGCTGTTTTGCTTAGCATTTTTGAAAAGACATCACTAACTAGGTTAAATAGAATAGGGGACATGGGGTCTCCCTGTTTGAGACCTTTACCGGCAACGATATAGGGTCCAGTTTCATCATTGATTCTGATGCTCATGGTGCTGTTATACAAGAATTTTTTAACCCAACCAACAAACTTATTACCGAAACCTCTAGAGATTAGCATTTCCTCAAGGAAATCCCAATTGAGCATTCGTCACGGAGGACCGTCGTCCACGGATTCGCCACGGAGGTCATCCGGCAGCTGTACAAGCTCAGCAGCGAAGACCTCTTGTCGCTCGTCATCCGCTTCTTGCTTGCCGGCGCTGGCCGCCTTCTTCCGATCACCCCGAAGGTCGCCGCGGCGATCCCGGGATGAGGTCTCATGGCGTCGTCGCCGGCGACGACGAGGACCGACCGGCCTTCAGCAAGTTCAAGGACATATACTACGTGCACAGCACGCTGTACGAGAGCATGCGCATCTTCCCACCGGTGCATCATGTTCATGGCATCCTAGATTCCTAGTATCCTACTTTTTTTTTTGAGAACTACACACTTTATTAATCATCGAAAGTCATAGGGATACATAGGCCATCAGGTGGCGCAAACCAAATTCTACAACCAGGATCCAACGAAGAGGCAGAACGAGCGAGGTTGTGAGCCTCTTTGTTGGAGCTTCTGTACTCATGGACGAAAACTGTCTTCTGGAAGCTAGCTGATCTGCCCTTGATCTCTTGCAAGACGGAGCTGAACATGCCCAGGCATGGCTTGTTCAGGCTGTTAACAACTTCCAGACAATCACTTGCTATCCAAAGGCGTCGCTCGTCCAAATCTGAAGCAAGTGCAAGAGCTTCTCGGCACGCCAGTCAATGGCGGAGCCAGGATTACTTAATTTTTCATCTTAGGGAGGCCGATTAGAGCAAACAATTCAAAAACTACACTGTTCATACAAAAATTAGCAACAAATCAATGGTATTAGGGGGGTCCAGGGCCCTGCTGGTCCCCCTGTCTCTGCCAGTGACGCCAGTGCCTCCAATATTGCTGGGTTCGACAGACCGGGAAAGGTAACAGTGGAAGCTCCCAAAAACCTCCCCGTCGACGACCTGCAAATAACACCAACTGATCCTGCGGTGCCATCTCTCTTCACCGCTGTATCAACATTCAGTTTAACACAGCCCTCTGATGGAGGTATCCAGCGCTGGAGTATCCTAGGATCCTACTGACCGGCTGCCGTCATTCGTGTAGTCTGTGCGCAACCGAAAAGAATATCTGGGTCGTGGGCCAGAATGGCGTCGCAATGGGCTGCGAGGACGGGCGGTAACGAGCAAGACACCCCCGCCGGCCTTTTCCCCTTCTGCCGTCAGCAACGGCCCAATCCGAAACGTATTGTGGTATACACCGGCAGCTGATGAGCTCCGATTCGTGTTCTTGGTCGATCCCGTAACCAATCCTCCCAACGATCACAGTTGGACTCCGACTGTGCGTCCGGTCGCGCGAGTTCTATATACTCCTAGGCTTAAACAGTTCCCCTCAAAAGCTATTGAAGATCAGAAGCGCGCAATCCATGAGGCTTAACTAGTGCTGCATCGATTAGCCGGCTCATACATATGGGGACGAAGACTGCTTCCAATGGCGCCAGGTAAGTTCGAGCCAGGGTCATATTTTTTGAGAGATCGTGGGGTGTTAACTTATTATTAGGATGCTCTTGTCATGTATTTACCCAGGATCAAACGCCAAGGGAAGAATCCGATGAAGACCTTCTTTTTCATGTTTAACCAGAAGGTTGGATTCGGATCTATAGTTTCCAGGAAAACCAAGGTTATCAGACCAAAAAAGATGTTCAGACTATGTGTTCATGACGAGTTTGGCACAATGGCATTGGATAAAAGTGCAGCTGTACTTAAATCAACTACGCTACGTTACGAAATAGAGCTTCGTACGGCAAGGTGGAGGCTTGTAAGGACGTATCGCTTGATGAATGATTCTCCATGGTGGACTGACAGCACCGGAACCATTGACAACTATCTTGCACAATAAACGATGCACTTAAAAAGTACAAAGACCGCCGCATTGAAGCCGGATTGTTTTATTTGCACGGGCACATAAAAAACACGACATACACAGTCAGGAGCCACCTGTACGGTGATAGTGAGTTCTTAAGCAATCTGTGGAGAAAGAAGAGGTTGGAACGTTCTGTGGGTAAAAATAATCAGGAGTTGGGCAATACTTGTGCAGGTGTTCGCGAATTCTGCATATCCCATGACACAAAATTTTCCTCCATAGTCATCGGGACATTCAGACTGTGTGGCATGAGACATGTGTTTTACTTGTTCCTTGTCATCTCCTTAGCTTTGGCGATTGTGTATCTATGAAAGATCATTGTATTTGGTCAACTTGCTACTACATGCAGACTCCCTTTTGGATGCGTCCCCCGAAGTCTTCGATCTTCAGCGGGATTCTCCCTTTCAGCGGATAGCCGGTCAAAAAAGGCTGCTACAATAGAGATACAAGACGAGAATTGGAGATGGAGAGAGACAAGATGGTAATTGATGGAGGTGGAAAAGGTTAGGATTGAAGCAGAAATGATTGCAACCGATAAGTGAGAGGGTCAACGGAGGTAAAGTAATTAGGTGTTGCGATATTCGCCGAGGAGTTCTGGGTTATGTTGGTCGACAGATCATCACATACTCAAAGATGAGGATTGCTATGAACAAGCTCGTGGCGAGAACTTGCCTTGCACCTCAGGATGGGAATGGGCCGGGTCACTGGCCTGGCCCAAACAATCGAGGCCATTGGGCCAGGTGGATCGGCCTCGAATTATATATGGGTCAGTGGAGCCGGCTCCGTGCGACCTGATGGGTCAGCAGGGTCGACCCGTTGACTTCATGTCGTATAGATCTCGTAGTACAAATCGCTATGCGCTTGTCGCCGGCGGCCGTCCCCAGCCATGTCCGCCGCCATCGGTGTTTCTACCACTCGTCTCGGCTGCCGCGACCATCTCTGCCGCCTCCGGAGGCGTTCCTCCCGCTCGTCGTCTCGGTCGCCGGCGAGCTCGCCATCCCGTGCCGCTCCAGCTTGTCCAGGTCGCCGTCCCGGTCACCATCCCGGTCGCCGTCTTGCCGGCTTCCAGCGCCGTTGCTCGCCAAGCACAGATGAGATGAGACTGCTTCCCTCTGGCCTCCACATGCGCTCTTCTGCAGGTCCGTTGTTTCAGTGCAGGTTCTGCACTTCTATAGGTTCAGTGGAGGTTCTGCACTTTTGTAAGTTCAGTGTAGGTTCTACACTTCTGTAGTTTCTTTGTAGGTTTACGAATCACGATGGTGCCAGAGGAGATGCGAGGCAGTTCCCTTGTGTAGTTTCGTTACATTCCAGGTAGCACACGATGGTGTTCCACTATTAGTTATTTAGCTGCTTGTATGCTCTGAATGTTACTATCCTGGATGATTATGTAGCTTTGATGATTCCTGTGTACGTCCTGTAGACTTTGATAAATCGCTCTATGTAAACACAGCTGAAAATAGAATATTTCGTGGCTGTAGAGCTTATATCAGTCAAAATTCAGGTCGACCCGTGATGCCCATTGGGTCAGCGAGGCCGCAACATTTCTCGGAATGGGTCGACCTGTGGCCCCTAGAATTGGCCTCGAGGCCATGAGGGCCAGGTCCAAGGCTAGGTCCGGATCGGCCCATTCCCATCTTGACTTGCACCCATTGATCATTCTATGTGATGATATGATGAAAAATTTGTGATAAAATATTGGTTTATAAATGATTGATACGATAAGGCGAGCGGAAAACCCATAGCAGAAAGACGCGAAGGAGATGGGAGACCCGCGCAGCACCGTGTGCACGATGGAGAGCGGCAAAAGTAGAGCCGAGAGTCGCGAAGGAGATGGGAGACCGGCCAGGGCTAACCCATAGGCCGGGCAAAAAGGAAGACTATCCAGGGCCCAAGAAGAGAAGGGCACAAAATGGAAAACTACATAAATAATAAATATGCCATTATCGTTTACACCCATAAAATTATTTTATAATTGCTCTAAAAAATTAAAGCATGAATGTTTTTTCTGGTTAACACTACACAACTTTAACTACGATTTCTCTTATGATTTTTTTTAAAGATGTATAGAAACATATGAAAACGTATCCCACAAGACAAGCTGTGAGATATCATTTCTACAAGCTGAGTCCATACATTTTGATATTAGTAGTGGTCAAAGACTTGAATTATTGATGGTGGAAAATCCTTCCAGTATTATATTTTGGGACGCAGTGAGTATATTAACATAATAACATGATTAATTTGTTGAATCAATTACACACCACGGGTCTCTTCGGGTGTAAGAATAAACCACCGTGACCATCGACAACAATTTTAGTTGGCATGTTTTGCTCTTTCTTATATAACTCTTGCAGGTTTTTGGGAAATCTACATAGCTAATTTTAATGTTTAGTTTTGTGCTATTTCATAAATCGTAAAGGGACTTGTGTACATGAGATGATGACAGTACAAACTATTTTATTTTAATTGGTGATTATCCTAACCAATGTTTTTTGAATACCAAGTCTGGAACATGCACACTTTCTTAACTTTGACTTGCTAGAAAAATTGGACCACGAAAAAAGTAGTGTGATTGATTAAGTTTATAATCAACAAACTTCTGTTAATATGCACACATAATCATACGCTGGAAACCGCTACTGAAATACTTGTTAGATCGTACATTTTACAAAGTTTTACCATAAATAACTATAGGTCATATAGATTATGCACTGTAGGAAAAAAGTTTTGTAACGAACTTTTGTTGCAAAATATTCATTACAAAAAACACTACCTAATATATGGTAATATTTCTAGTTATGTGATTAAACTATGTGAAGAAACATAAAATTATACTTATAATATTTTACATGCTAAAAGGAAAATCTAAAGAAGTATAAAAATTTAGTACAATTTTTTTATTTTGATTCGATTCGGGCCCAGAATTTCACTCACTCTACTGGCCCTAAGTTTAGTAAAATCTAAAGAAGTATAAACGTGTTGTTCTTCTTCGCAGGTGCCCCGCGGACGGTGCGAGGGACCGACTTGATCCTTCCCTCAGCGTAGGACACCACCTTCTCTCCCTTTGGCTTTGTCATCTTCCTACGGATACAACAATTGAACAGACAGAATAAAAATTGTGAGCACCAAGCAACCAGTCAACTCGAGCGGTTGATCGATCAGATCGAACAGAATAGAATACATCAGAAGGAGAGAAAAATCATGGCGAGCGCATGGAGAATATCAAGTCGCGACACCCCCGACTAAGAAGAAAACACAAATCAGTGACTATACCCACCACAAAACCTCGACCCTAGCGAAATACTCAAGCAGACAAGTTTGCAGCAAGAGCGTATCCGGATCTGGCAAAGGGACAAAAAAACAGCACCACGGAATGACCGATAAATCAAAAGCAGAGAGAAACGGAGCGGTTGCGCAGCCAGAACTCAGGCTTCAGAAATCTGAATCTACTAGTCCAACGGGAAAACAAAGAAGGCCACGGAATGATTAGAAGAACCACTTCAAAACAATAAATAAAAGGACACTACAGAGGAACAGACGAGTTTTCTTCCTTCCTCCTTGATCCGAAAAAGCAGAGGATAACAGAGGAGGATTTCTCCTCCGTCCTCCATCCGAAAATAAAAGCAGAAAAGAACCCCACAAGCGAGCTCGTCCTTTTCATGGGCCAAATGACAAAATAGGCCTAGCCCCGCTATATAAATATAGCAACCTCCCGATACAACCAACAGTTTTGAAATGCTAGGGCGACAGCAAACATACACCCAAAGAAAAGAAAAGAAATAACAAAATGGAGACATAGGTGGATTGACTAGATGACGGAGACCCGTAACCGCTGCACCCTCTCCACGAAGTACCACCACACTCCTAGCACCGAAGCGACGAGTACCAAGTAGCACCTTCAAGAAGGAAAATCACTGCTGCCCGGACCAACCTGGTCCTAGGGTTTTCCTCGGCACGGAGGAAGCAGACGAAGGGTAGCCACGATGCCTTTCAGGAAGGAAAGATGTCACCCGGAGGCGGCACCGCATCGATGTCAGACGAACCGACAAGGATTTCTCCTGAAAAATCCCCTCTGCAACCTCGGACGATCCGTAGCACATGAGCCCCGCGAGGACGAGCCTCGACACCACCAGACTAGCCGCCCACCAACATGCGCCACACCGATCCCGAATCCGCCATTGTCGTCTCACCGAAGTAGCCGCCACGAGGTCTACAAGATGGAAGTGAGGAGAGGAATGAACAATGGTCAGCAGTACCGCGACCGCGCGGGAGTGAACAACCTCCACCGCCAGTACGGTAGTCGACCGGACGCGGCTGCAGAGCACACCAGTCCCCGTCAGGTCCAGCCGGGTCTAGCGGACCCGTAAAGCCCCCACGGGGCACACCAGTCCTAATAGGGTCCGACCGGGCCTAGATCAGACCCATGAAGCTCGCCGCCACGCTGCAACAAGCCGACCGCCGTCGCCGTTGTCCCCTGCATCCTCAGCGTCACCTCCACCTGCAGAATGAGCCTCAGTTCAGGCTGGCCCGCCCAAACCCAGATCGGGCCCGAGGGGCCCAGATCTGGACCGCAAGGCCCGGCCGGCCCTCTCCTTAGCTCGTCGCCACCGCTGCACCACGCCGCCGCCTCGGGGGGGGGGGGGGGGAGGGGGCGACGGTCGCGCGAGGGAAGGAGAGGTTTTTCCCACTTGTTTAGGTCGCTTTTCAAACGTTGGGAATCTCACGGGCCAAATCACAAGAACAAAAACTAAATCTACGGAGAAAGCCACTCCAACAGAACGAATCCCAAGAGAAACACCAAATCTCACCTTAAGGAAGAACAAGAAAGTGCTGAAAGCGCTCGGCCGGCTTGAGGAGATCAAAACCAGAGAAAGAAAGGACGGAGGACGCTGGTGGTCAGTAGTTGGAATATGGAGAACGGGACGCTGGACGTTGGATTTATAGGCAGCTGGCACTCTCGCCGCAGGAGCACAATAGAGCATCTCCAACGGACGCCTGAAATATCCCGCGCGAGCCAAATAACCGTTTTCCCCGCGCGCGGGGCCAGTTCGCGCCCTCCAGCAGGCGCGCTGGGAAAACCGTAGCGCGCGCTGGCCAAAGCGGTACGCGCGGCACTAAGGCACCATATATAGCACCGCGCGTCCAGCGCGATGGACACAAACTCGCCACGCAACCACCGCTCTCTCTCCCGCGCGCAGACTGAAAAAAAAAATTACCCACCGCTGCCGCCTACCGCTTCCACGCCCCCACCGCCGCTTTCGCGCCGCCGCCACCATGCCTCTGCGCCGCCGAAGCCAGTCCGGCTACCGTGGCGTCCGCGCGCGCACAAACGGGACCTTCACCGCCGAGATCCGGTCCAGCGACAGCCGCGTCCCGCTCGGGACGTTCGAGAGCGCGGCGGAGGCTGCCCGCGCCTACGACGCGGCGACGTGGAGGCTCGGCCACTCGCGCCGCAGCGTGAACTTCCAAGACTGCCGCGACGCGCAGCAGCGGCGAACATGGCGCCTTCGCCACGCCTAGTCACCGACGACCGCCGCGAACATCGCCTCCGAGCGATGCTCAGCCTAGTCGAGGAGCGGGACGAGCGCCGTGTGGCGGATTGGTACCGGAACCACCCACGCGAACACGCGGAGGAGGAGAATTTCTGGAACATCCGGGCGGCCGAGCGGCCCGAGTGGCGGGCCGAGCGCCATGAGGAGCGGGAGGGGCGGCAGGTGGCCAAGGCGCAGGCGGAGGCGGAACTGGCGGCAGGCCTCGCCAACTGGCCCGCCGGCGACGACAGGTGGGCCGCGCTGGAGGCGGAGATCTCGGACACCACCAACACCGACTCCGACTTCTCCTCTGACTCCGACTTCTAGTTAAATTTAGTTAGTTCGTGTTAGCGTAATCGAATCGAATCATGTTAGTTCGTTTTCGTGTAATCGAATGGAATCGTGTTAGTTTAGTTTCTCAGTCTATTTAAATTAGTTCGTGTTTAATTTTCTATCTATTTAAGTTTTTTTTTTATTCTATTTCCGTTGCAACACAGTGGAAACGTGTTTGCGGCGCGCTATTTTAGCGCGTCTCAAAAAGCAGCTACTCCGCGCGCTAAATTATAGCGTCTCTGCTAAAGTAAAACGGTCGTCCAGCGCGATAAAACGGCTTTTTGACGTTGAAAAAAATTATAACGCGCCGGTGCATTGGGCGTCTGTTGGAGATTCTCTTACTACGATTGGCTTGGCTACGTGAATAATGCTCTGGTCGAAGCGTATGCTGGCCGAGGCGGATCAGCGACGTCAGTCTCGATCGGCATTGAGTCAGGGGCCAGCACCACTTGTCAGCTTTTTTCAGGAAGGGTTGGACCTCGGAACCACGCCGCTTTTCTCCTTGCTTCTTCGTGGGTGCCACTTGCTTCAGGAGAAGACAACGAAACAGAATCCACATGCTGTTGTTCTTTTACTGCTAGTACTTCATTTGTATTGTGTCGCAAGTTTGCAACAACGATGAAGTTAATCAGGATGCTCGTTACAGTCAAAAATCAGAATGCTCGTAATGCTGGTAAATCCGACTTTGGTCATGACGGACGATGGTGGCAGTGTCTATGTTTTGTTACCTTGATAAAGGCGCTCTCGTCTTTTTCGCTTGGGCTACTCCGCAGGAAAACTTAGATCTTGATCTTCCAAATTGGACGATGGTTACCCGATGTGTTGTTCTCGCTCCTATGGGAGGGATCGTTTTGAAGCGGGCGGGGAGGGGTTCGGAGGTGGAACGGTGTGCCATTTACCGCATCGAGAACGATGTGTGGCGCAACAACGTCTATGCGATCGGTATCTGATGATGGACGTGTGCAGTGTGGTGGCGATGTCTGGCATTGTGGCGGTGTGGATGTCGGGACTAGCAAGGAGATTGCGTTGATCTCTCCTAAAAATGGCTAGGCGGAAAACGGCAATGACGACTTCTGGAGCATGTGCATATGGTGTGTGTTGAAAGTCTGTTGGACAGGTTTGTGCTCCTAGCTCGCCGTTGGCATTGGTGAGGCCTCCGAATTTAGATGATGTGCATAAGTGTGAGAGCAGAACATACGGCTCTGATAATGGTCACCCCTTTATGCTTAGTGTTGCGATACTTGTTGTGAGGAAGGTAGCTTCAAATTGATAAATATATTTCTTTGTAAGGTTTTGATGAATAATATAATAAAACATGTTATGTGCGTCATTTTGATGTAAAGTCCGATCGTTTCAACCTCCGTTTCTAAAAGAGCCATATTTTTCTGTGATTCATAGCTAGACCGGAGGTACGAGGCGCGAATAAGAAATCGAACTTGTTGATCACGGGAATCACAAAGTTACTCTTGTATATATATACCAAAATTACCTTTTGTTGTACTTGTACATAACAAAAATTCTATTCGCAACATGGCTAATAATTTTGGAGTAGTAGGAGAGGTGGAGAACTTCTATTCATTTGTGATTTGTTCATCCCACCGGAAATAGGTGAGGCATCGGTGCAGGAAAAACAGCTACAGATGCCGCTGCGGTGCAGTTTTTCAGAGGGTCCACATTAAGCTCTACTCGCCTGACACCCGGGTTGGTGAGAATATGGGCTAGATTTTCATCTCCGCCGGAAAAAAAGGCAGACTTTCCACGCGTCCTCCTGAATATGCCTCGGGCCCGCTCGTCAGTCTCCCACCAACCGCCCACCCGGTACCTTTTAATGGCTACAGGGGGCTGTCCCTATTCATCGTCCCCACTTCCCTGCACCGCCAATACAAACCTTAGCCCCCATATTCCACTACCCCGCCAGTGAGCCTGCTTAATACCAAAGAAATGGTTTCCCAAGAAGCCTGGGAAGCACGACTATGAAGTTGACTCCTCGTCGGCGGGAGGAGGACATCCACCATCCCCATTCTGCTTGTCTCCATCGATGGCGGCGCGTGGAACCGCCTGAACATCTCGGTAGCGCCGTGCGCATGTTCTGGGAGTAGGCCATGCCCCTACAGTGGGCGGAGGTCAACCTGTACCACGACTGACACTTTAACAGAGCGAGGGTTGCAATGCCACCATCGTCGGCCCAGGTTTTTTCTCCCGCCATGCCCTCCTTGTTCTGGGACAGGTGGTTCGAGATGAATAACGGCCTCCATCGCTGCTCCTACTTCGTCGCCTAGCCACCGAGGGGCGCAACTGCAGGTGGTGGTGAAGGTGGAGGTGGTAGCGCCAGAAGTGTGCAAATTTCTCACTCCAAAATGTGCAAACAACCAAATTAAAATGCTCATTGCAAGTCGCCAATTTGAACAATAACAATTTTGTGAAATTGCGGGCTTCATAAGTTTGAACAATCTAATTTCATATTAAATCCCAAACTTGTACAAAGCATTTGTATGTGGTATTGGGATTAAAAAAGTTCAAAGAAGTGAGTGGCATTGTTTTAAACTCAAAATCGTAAAAGAAAATGATGTTCGATTTCACAATATGGGATCTTTGCAAATTCGTGGTTCAGAATGTGGAATGTTCCCAATTGCATATTTTTAAAACTAAAAAATATATCAAAATATTATGAGAAAATCCAAAATCTAGAAAATGGAGCCTGCTTTAAATCATGATATTACATACAACTTTAAGATGCACATATTAATGAACAAAATTAAATATAAAATACACCCAAAATTACATAAACGAGTGAAACAAATAACAAAACTCAAAGTCGCTGCTAGCGAATTTGCATCCATTGTCTCCCTCCAAAGTTCAGACTTGCTGGGCAAGATGAGCTTTCGAAAAATTGCTGGGCAAGATGTAGCTGCGGCATCATAAAACAGCCGGTGTGTTTTGTCAGGTTTTGTCAGTAGTACTAGTGCGGAGGGTTATTTGGTTACAGAGCAACAGCATGATAATTCTGGTCCCAGCCATTTCTCCCTCGAAGTGTCAAACCACCGTTGCATATGGTATATCCGCAAATCCAGCCCGACCCACGAACTAAGAGCACGTTGGTTTGAATAAATGTGAGTGAGCGGATTTTCAAATCCACATTGTTGTTTGTTTCGAAACGACAGGTTAAACGAGCCAAAATTTTGTTTCGTTCGAATCTCAAACATTGGACACGGCCGGTGCACTTTGCACTGGAACTGTAGAAGACGTTTCACTCGCACTGGGCATGGTACCGTTTGCCGTCGTAACTCGTACAGTAGATGCGGTTCGTACATCCGTGAGTCACCGAATTTTGACTCGTGTTGTCACTTGTCAGTCCATTACGTCATTGCCTGGAGGATCCCATCGAGACAGGTGGTTCACAGAGAACTTGCCTGTGGTAAGATGGTTAGGAGGGTGGTTATACCCCCAGCTAATCAGAGTTCAAACCGTAGGTTTGACACTGGTGTTTCTCATTTAGATAGAATATTCTTCAGTGGGAGACGACGTTCCCGTCGACAGCGACGCGCCTGTGGTGAATTCGTCAATCTCAAGACCTGACCGCCGGCTCGGTCTTTCGGAGATGCTCATAGGAGTAGGGTGTGCGTGTGTGTTCATAGCGGTGAGTGTGTGCACGTGTATGTGAGCGTCTGTGTTGTACTGTGTTTCGCAAAAAAAAAGACAAGTGGTTCACAATTTCCTACTGTATCAGTACTATATATGAAAGACGGAACAATCCGCGGCCTCTCCTCGCTCCTGGGCCCACTAGGTACTGTAGATTTCTACAGTAATCTACAGTACTTGCAGGGACTTATTTGTAATTTTTGGAAAACCCAGGTACCTTTTCGCAAAAACAGAAATCTACATTACTCAGGGATTTATTTGTAATTTCCGGAAAACCCAGATACCTTTTTGCAAAAAAAACAACCCTGTCCGGCCATTGCTGACGTCACCACGACATCACAGTGGGCCTGGCCTGTCAAAATTTTATTCTTCCCGAAAATATTAAATAATTTCCAGAAAATGATTAATGTTGCAAAATCAATAACTTCAAATCTATCCATCAGAAAAATATGAATAATATATCAAAATGCTCAGAAAAATAAATGCTAACTATTTATGACAAGATACAAACATATTTGAATATTCCAAACATTTCTAATAGTTTCAGCAATTTAACCAATTTTTACAAAACTAATAACTCTAATCGGGCACGGCAAAGCGCCCCAATTTCACCTAGTCTTTTTTACGGATGGGTTGGTTCGCGTGACTATCCACAACATTACGTCACTCGTCCAACCCAGTGGACCACGCGTATGAGAGTACAATGCGGACTATTAAATTTACAAAACCACGTATGGAGCAAACAGAACTTGTATCCGAGTTCTACACGCGTGCAGTTGCAAAGTTGAACGAGATTCGATCAGTCTTTATTTAAGATAAATTTTTTCACAATTTTCTTTTCGCAAAAAAAAAAAGCATCACGAGCGCCTACGACGAATATAATAATAGCAAAAGGAGATCTACTAGTTCCTTCTCCCATAGAGAACGTTTACTACTAGTTCATCCTCGTTTCGTAAACATGGACGCAAAGACTACTTCAAGTAGCAGGTACGTCCCCAAATTACAGGTTATTGATTTGTGGTTTAGTTTCCTTCCGAGCTATCTCTACTACTCCTATTTTCCCTAAAATAGCATCTAATAACTTTTTGGACATGCTTATATTACTCAAAAGTAATATTTTCTTCTTTTCTTACTCTAGTACTAGTTCTAGACTTGTAGCTTCTTCTTTTCCGAAAAGTTGTTTTGGCACATATCCCGTGGGTAATTTTAAGATGCAATGTCTCATATCCAGGACCAAACGGCAACAGAAACCAAAGAATCCCATGAAGAAGTTTTTATTTCTTTTGAAATACAAGGTCGGGTATCAAGTCTCTGGTAAACACAAGGCTACTGGACCCAAGAAGATATTGACGCTTTGCATTCACGACGAGTATGGCACCGGTCCGATTCCTCGAAATAAGTATGCCACCAGTGCATTGGCTAAACCTGCGGTTATACTAAAATCAACTGCACTAAGGCGGGAAGTAAAGCTTCGTATCGAGAGGCGGAAGCTTCTTTGGGTCTATGAAGACGTCCTGCCCAACATACGTAAATGGGCAGCTTTTGAGGAAAATGCCGAGACCATGGCACGGCTGCATCTTACCATGGACAATGCAATAGAGAAGTACACCGCCCGACGCCTGCAAACCGGGTTGTTTTATGTGATCCCGGATATGCATGATTTTACGTTTACGATTCGTAGTCATCTGTACGGTGACAATAACTTCTTGAGAGATTTGTGGAGAAAAAAGAGACTGGAGCGCAAGATGAGACAAACTAACCAGAAGATATGCAAAAGTTCTGAAAGAGTTGAGCAATGTGATCTATCTGATAGAAGCCTTCCCTCCACTCTCGTCGCGACGGTGAAATTGTGTGGCATGAGGCACACATTTGGCTTGCTACTTGTAATTGTCTTAGCTTCGGCGATAGTATACCTGTAAATAACCATTTATTTGGGTTGACGTGGTACTACTACTTTCTTTTCGATGGTTTAATGCATTTTCTTTCTCATGAATTAAGAAATAATCACCCACCAATGTTTACTCCCATACAAGGAGTCAAACCACATTTTTCGGACAGATTAACTAACATATGACGTACGCTGCAAGATGATGACACCTCGGTAGGTCTCGATGTCAAAATTATTGTGGAAACGGCCTTGTTGTTGTTATCGTATATTATGGGTTTCAGGTTTAAAATATGGGCATACATGATAGTCTCTTATGCGAATACGTGATTCAAAATGGGGAAGTCACCAACTATCTACGTTAAACTGTGAAATATATCAGAAAATATGTGCAAATCCTAGTACTAGAAAGTGCAACCGCCCAATTGCCTGATTTCAATCATGATATTTTTCTTTCCAAATGTTCAATCATTATATTACACACAACTTTAAGATAAACATTTAACATAACAGAAATGAATTCAAGACGCCAAAGAGACTTGTACATACTAGAGTAAAACAAATAATAGAACTCAAATGCAGCATTTGCTCTTTCATAGTATTAAGTGAATCATGGGTGTTGCCAATGCTGGACTGCATCTGCGTGCATGTGGTCAGGACTGGTTCTGCAAAAGGCCAGCTGTTCGCTAACCGAACTCTGCAAAAGTAGGCTAGCATGTCTTCAGGAGATTTTTTTAGATAAAGAGTATATATTAATATCTTGGAGATACCAATTACACCCAGCTTCTGCAACAACACATTGCCCTAGCGACAACACGGATGCACACAGCCCAGAATAAGAAGAATAATTACAAAAAAGAAAAGTCCCGCTACAATGATATATTCCTTATAGCAGCAGGCCTACCACCACCAAAACAGCACCAGAAGTACAGCTTCTCCAAAAGCGACGCCTTCAAGAAGGGAACAATGCTATAGCGCTGTCGTCGCCCTGATCATAGATCATAGGTTTTCACCCTGAAGAAAATCCACACTTGCAGAAACAATGCCTTCAACAAAGCCATTGCCAGTCACAACCAATTAAGGCCAGACCTTGGGTTTTCACCCCGAAAGTTTAGACCCTGAACTTCTCCTGTGCTGTCGCCCCCACTTCTTCAGGAGATATGTACTGTGGCAGGGAAAAGGCTTTTGTCAGGATCATGTCGGGTACTCCCAGCCATATCCCTTTCTTTGCATTAACAGTGGATGCGTCAAGGTGGGATTAAGCAATTATTCGGGCGTGCATGCAGCCCAGCTAGGGCGCGCCTACCCGCCAGCTGCCGCTGAAGCTCTGACTGCTTCTATGTCGTTGGTTTTGCCCTGGAGGCCTGGCCTCCGCCGAGCAGAGCAGCGGCCATGCATCATCGACATCAAGTACCCATTGATAAAGGGAGGTGAAAGATCGAGAGTTTTCATCGTGAATACAAAAGATGGGATAGTCAACAGTTTGGCAACAGTTCGTGTTGCCATGAGATATTGTAGATACTGATCTTTTTTTCACGGGTGGAGAACTGGTAAAGTGGTAAACTTGACATAATCCATTATATTCCGATTCAACGTGTATGGCCACTCCCAATTCTGGAATGCCCTCCAAAAACATAAGAATGTGCTTTGCTTGGGAGCAAAACACAAGATCTCAAGACTCGACCCGTCGACTCGGTCTCTCGGAGGTGCTCATAGGGGTAGGGTGTGCGTGCGTGCGTTCATAGGGGTGAATGTGTGCGCGTGTATATGAGCATCTGCGTTGTACTGTGTTTCGCAAAAAAAACAAGATCGGGAATGGGACTTCGACCCGTCTTTGGATTGACTGGTGGCAAGGGTGTGGACCACTCAAGGACACATTCCCACCATTTTTGCTATGACCGCGGAACCGGAGGCCTCGGTGGCCTGGCCCCTTAGAGCGGGCTCCTGGGATATTCCCCTTAGGCGTGCTCTAGGTCCGCATGACCGCATCGAATGGACCAATCTTCTCCAATGCATTGAGGGTGTTCAACTTTCTCTGCATTGCGACCAATTCACTTGGACCCTGGAACCGTCGGGGCCTGTTCTAAGTGAAGTCCATGTACCTCAAGCTATGCCAGGGAACCGCTCTTCCACACTTTGACGTCATTTTGCAGATTCGGGTTCTCCTGAAGATCAGGATTTTCCTGTGGCAGCTAACCCTAAGCGTCTCCCTTCGAGAGACAACATCCAAAAACGCAAGGGGCCTACTAATGGGTGTTGTGCGCTCTGCGGAGATCCGGAGGACACAAATCACATCTTCTTCCATTGTGTCCTAGCCCATTTTATGTGGAGCGCAATTAGGCAACTGTTCTCCTGCGCCTGGAACCCATCCTGCCATGCGGAAGTACATAGGAAAATTAGTCAATTTAGAGGCCAACCCTACCGGGTGATCTGGACTTGCGTGCAGCTCTTTACTGGTCTCTCTGGACCACTAGAAACAAGTTCACCATAGAGGGTGTTTTTCCAAGCCATCCTTCTCATGTGTTGTACAAAACTCTTTCATATATAAAGGTGTGGCGGATCGTGGCTAGGAGGATGGACCGGGCAGCGCTAGGAGTGGCGACTGACAAGATCCGTGCTCTACTTAGCTCTCTCAGGGATAGACAACTCTAGTGTCTCCCTATCTTGTCTTGTATCGCCTTGAGGCCATTTTGTTACTTTCTATTTATGGCTGGCTTGTGCCTTTGTTGTATTCCGACTTATTTGTATGACTCTGCCGTGTGTGGCTTTATTAAGTTAAAGCAGGGCTCTCCTCGAGCCTGTGGTTTCATTCCGTCATTCTTTGGTGATGGTTACACAAGATGTCCGTACAAGTTGGTTTACGGTAAGGATCCTATGTACCTTCGTTCTCGCAAGAACAAAGGAGTACAGCCACGGCTGGATGGTGGAGCGGAAACAACAGGTTCTTATTTTTCTCTTTGTCGTCTTGACCGGAGCCGGCAGGTTCTGCCACTTGATTCCCCGAGAGTACTGGTGTCGGCCAGGTTCCTACTAACCGCCCCCGAACCACCAACTTCTATGGATTTGGCCTCTTTCTAATAGTAGTACAAAATTCACAGATGGCCCTCTCCACTTTTAATTACGTACTTCCTCCTGGCCAAAATGTGTTGAATGTAATTTCTTGTTAAGATCAGACTTTATAAAGTTTACCAAGCATATTGACAAAAATATCAACAACGACAATATTAAATTGATATTATTAGAAACATTATAAAATATATTTATATATTACAGGCATTTAGTAATCCAAAGTACAAGCGCATGTAGATCATGAAGTGTACACGCACAATCACTCGAGTGTAAGAAATTATGTAGAGTCAAATTTAACGGGCAATATTTCCTCGTGTATGTATTAAACTAACAAATTTAAGCATTGTCTTCCTTCCTAAACCTATTATTAAGAGTGTGCAATAGCAAGTATCAAAGACAGATATTGTAATTCCTTGAGAAACGGTGAAAAGTCAAAAAAAAAAGAGCTCAGGCTCCATGGAGTCCGATTTTTTAAGGAAAAAATAACCAAAATCTCCATTTTAAACGCACAATTCGTATTATCCTTTGCTACACAAAAAATGACAAGTCTGGCAAAAATTTGATTTTTTTAGACTGCACTGTTCACCAATCCAATTTATGCGTACTTTTCTTTTATGCCCGACCAAAATACAAAGTAGTTTTAATTCAAATTTTACACAGTAGCAGATCTCGATATTATCTACACATAGGAAAAAATTGAATTATTTGAAACATAAAAATGGAGATTCATTTTAAAAAACTAAGCTACATGTAGCTCGACCTCTGTTTCACTTTCCGCTAATATACTACTACTACTTTTTTGGATATGCATTGTACTACTAGTTCTACACTTCCAGCTTCTTATTTTCTTACTCATAGTAATAGTTCTAGTTAGCTTGCATATACGTAGGGCCGTAGGGGGTTAATTTTAGGATGCGATTTCTCATATCTAGGAGCAGGGGCGGTCCCAGAGCAAACTCAACCCGGTGTCATTGTATGAGACTTACAGATTTTTCGCTTAGATTTAGGGGTGTCATACACTAAAAATCTACTAAATATAGCAAAGGAAAAGAATTTTACCATATCGGATGGTACGGGCGCTGAATAGGGGCTATCTACCCATAGCAGGGATTTCCTAGCTGTCGCGTACCGCGGGTAGCATTCGCTCCCTCGTACCCCCTCCTGCTAAGGGTCCGGCCCATGCGAGTTACGCCGGAGACGAGGAAGATCGCCGGACAGGAGAAGACGGGGCGGGAGGCAGCGCGACCGGAGAAGGTGAACACAGGGGTGAGCGCCGGAGATGGAGGCCGACCTCGCCGCCGACGGGGATGGCGCGGCTGGCCGCGACGTTGCCCGTCAGGCGAGGAATGGACCTCATCGTAGCCGGCGACGACGCGGCTTGCCACAGTGGCGCGGGTGGAGGCAAGGGAACAGGGGGTTGGGTGCATGGTGGCCAGCGCCAAAGAAGGTGGGGTGGGCGGGCTTAGAGGGAAGACGGGACGGTGGTGGCACGGCGAAGGCCACGGCTTGAGCAGCGCGGGGCGCGGAAGCAGGCGGGTCCGGCCGTGGCGACGGTGGGGGAGTCGACGGAGGAGGAGGAGGAGACAGATGAAGAAGATGACGAGATGGTGGGTTGTGGCCCAAGAAGGCGAGCATGCGTGCTGGAAACCAGCCCGTGCAGGTTGTCAACCATGAGCTCCCCCATAGCACCTCCCATGCTCCGACTGGAAAAACCTAAACAACGCCCATCGCGTCGGTTACTGTTTTAATGGTTTTGCTTTGTTTTCTCTTTTCGTTTTTTACTCTTTTAAAAATTCATGAACATTTTCATATGTTTTTGAAAATTATTCATTTTTTAAAAATGTTCAAATTGAAAATGGTTCTTATTTTGAAACAAATTCATTTTTGAAAATAGTTCATATTTATTCATTTTTGTAAATGGTTCCGATTTGAAAATGTTCATTTTTTAAAATGGTTCACATTTTTGAAAATGGTTCATATTTAAAAAATGTTCATTTTCAAAAATGGTTCAGATTTGGTTCACATTTGAAAAATAATTCAAATTTTTGAAAATGATTCACATTTCAAAAATGGTCATGAACCATTTTCAAATTTCTGAACATTTTTCGTGGACTTTCCTGAAATTCAGAAGGCAAACGAAAAAAAACAGAAACGAAACTGGCAAACAAACTACCTGGGCCGGCACACGCGGGGCAGCTATTCAGGCGTTGTGTGCGGAACCGACGCTTAAAGCGTGGTATAGGAGCTCGCGGAGCTCCCGCTCCGACTGAAGTACTGTTCCACGCGGCCAGCACGCTGCTGGGCCAAGCAAAATCGGCCCAAGCGGCAGCGATAGGCATGCGTCCGGTTGCAAGTTCGCAGGAACTCTTGTCTGACTCCGGTCGCAAACTTGCACGTTCTTCCATAGAACTCCAGTCTTTATATAAACATCACAAGACGTTCGTATAATAGCAAAACGAGGTCCAGGTAAATAAAAAACGAGGTGTACTAGTTCTTTCTCGTATAGAACGCCAGTCTTTATACGTATGGACGTAAAGACTACTTCGAATACTTCCCGTGGCAGCAGGTACATACGCGAGCAGTTTCTTGTTCCAAACTCTGTCCTTATTAAGTAACCGAACTTTTTTTGAATTTTCCACCATATATTAGGTCAGTAAGCCGCCTCATTAAAACCCTACCAGTCCCTTTCGGTACCCTGGATAGGAAAAGAATGCGTCTGAAACTTGCCGCCTTTAAAGAATCACATAGTTACATCGTTACATCATAGTACAAGAGAGCATCTAGCAGAAAATCCGGGGTTCATCGACCCAATTACATGAAATTTTAGATAAAAAACACTGCTTAGCTAACTCATGGGCTACTTTGTTTGCTTCTCTTGGGCAATGTCTAAAGGAGACCGATCCAATCTCAGCTACTAAATCAACACAATCAGCAAGGATTGCCGCCGACTCGTTCCACCATGTCTCTTCCCCGGTACATGCATCCACAGTTTCGCTGAGTCTGATTCAGCCGAAAGAGCTGAAATTCCAAATCTGTTTGCCAGGGTGATGCATGTAAAATGCATACATGAACTTTGCACTTTAATTGCTTATATTCCAATCATATTTGCATCATATAAGGGTTATATCAATGTTTTATCATGATTTTGGGAATACTTCATAGTTTTCCATTTTTTGGAATTAACCCTGCACAGGCAGAAAACCCTAGTTTTGTATTTTAATGTTTCAGGGACCCAAACGTCAACGAAATCACCTGGAAATTTACGGGCGTCAATATTTGGAAGGAAGAAGGACTACGGAAAAAGGAAGCAAGCAAACGGAGGCCCGAGGGCCAAACGAGTGGCCCACGCGGCCAGGTACTGTGGCCGCGTGGGACCCACCCGTTTGGGCCTCGTGGCTCCGTTGCCGTCGATCTTCGCTCCACCGCCTTCGTCTTGACCTAAAAACGCCTATAAAAAAGGTCCCCCGACGTTCTCTGGAAGGAGCGCCGCACAAACACAGAAACACCGAAACGGAGATCAGGAGCTGCAGATTGGAGGGGGAAAACTCCGGCGGGGCGCTGCCGGCGTGGTCTCCATCTTCTCCATCGACTTCTCCACCGTCTCCATGATGAAGAGGGAGTAGTCCACCTCTGGACTATGGGTTTGTGGAAGTAACTTATGTATCTCTCCTCTCTTGAGCTTCACTAATTAGCACCGTATGAGCTGCTGAACATGATTACGGTCACCGTTGTAATACCTTTGTGGTGGATCTTTATGAGTTAATATATGTTTGAGATTGCAATGTTTGTTTCAGTTATGAGTATAGATGCATATTATGTACCCCGTTCTTGTCTACTTGTTTTGATCAAGCATGTTTATGAGAGCGTGTGTGGGGGAACGTGTGCATTAGTTGGAGTAACGGGGGGTGGCTAGTGCAGTGAACGTGAGAGAAAGTTCTGCGATCCACTTTGGTATCTTTACCTTACTTTGTTACCTCACTAGGGATAAACTAAAATACCATGCTACCGGGGATGTGGGCGTGACCATTGCCACTACTCCATGACTAGATCTAGCATGTTCTTATTTTCACTTCATGTCATGATACTTAATGCTATACTCTGAGTTATCTTAATTACTGAGGTGTTATGATTTAGTTCGCATCTTGGTGGAGTATAAGAGAGGTTAATAACCAAAAGATCTCTATGTTAGGACGTGATGCCCATATATCTAAGTAACTTGTTATCAAACCCTGTGTTGCAATCTCATATGTTAACTTGTGTGTTCCATTGTCTACCACTTTATAAAGAGAGAGTGCATTTGTGAAACCATGAACCCCAGTCCATTTTTAATCATAAGAAACACCTTTCCAACACCATATACCACTTTTCTATTTTCAGCCATCATTAAATCCGAAAATACAAAAATACTTTTCATCTTGCATACATCATTCAAAAACCCAAAAATATCATTTACATTGCATCCACCATCATTGCATATTTATTTCTTGTTTGCATTGCATAACTATCCTGATATCATTCTTACACCTTGTGCTTGACAACCACAGGTGAGGTTGAGGACCAAAACATCTAACCTTGTTTTGTAGGTAACCAAAAGAAGGATAAGAAGATAAATCTACCACTTCAGATTCCCCGAGAGTTCGATATTAAACCCTCGAGTCACCCCTCGTGGGGAAAACTGTCTTCCACTTACTATACACTCTGCACTTGGAGTCTCAACCTAATCCCGTTTATTTGTGCAGGCATCAAGACTTGCTCTTCGGGATCATCAAGACGTTTTCTGGCGCCGTTGCCGGGGAATCGTAGCTGAGAGATTTATCCAAGGGTGTGCATCATCGCATTCATCTCACAACAAAGTCAACGTCACCAACTTGTGCTAACACCTAAGCTTGGGGAGGTTGCACCTACGTGAGCACCATCTTATCCATCTTTACTTACAAAGCAATTTATTTGTTTTGTTAGTGTCATTGCATATCATATCATATTTATTTCAGTTTTGCATAAAAAATTAAAAATACCAAAAAAAACTTGCTAAAATGGGAGAAAGAACTAAGCTGTGTGACTACACAAACACTCCTAATGATCAATTTATCACGAGAGCTATTGCCACACCTAAGATAAATGCTGAGAGTTATGAAGTAAGTCCTAGTTTGTTGAACTTGATAACTAGGGAACAATTTGGTGGTAGTGCTATGGAGGATGCCTCTATGCATCTTCATGACTTTGTTGAAATATGTGACATGCAAAAGTTTAAAAATGTGGAAAGTGATATCCTAAAACTGAAGTTATTTCCTTTTTCACTTAGAGGAAAAGCTAAAGAGTGGTTGCATTCCTTGCCATCTGGTAGTATTAATTCTTGGGATGATCTAAAAGAAGCTTTCATTAAGAAATATTATCCCCCTGTTAAAATTTTGCAAAATAGAAACAACATCCTTTCTTTTAGGCAAAATGAAAATGAACATGTTGCTATGGCTTGGGATAGGATAAAACTTATGCTTAGAACTTGTCCCTCACATGGAGTTAATGAATGGACCATATTACACTCTTTCTACAATGGTTTAAACTACATGTCTAGAAACATACTTGATTCTGCTGCTGGAGGTGCTTTTATGAGTAAGACTATAGTAGAAGCTAAAAATATATTGGAAAGCATTTTACAAAACTATAGTCAATGGCATACTGATAGGGCACCTAATCCTTCTAAGAAAGTGAACTCTATTGAAGAAACTAATGATTTGTCATCTAAAATGGATACTATTCTTGCTTTGCTTAATAAACCTAGTGTTGAAAATGTTCCTTTGCAAGAACTAGTTGGAAACAATTCTGAAAATATTGATGTCAACTTCATTAGGAACTATGGTAATAATGGGTATGGTAACAACAATTATAACTCTTATAATAAACCCCCATATGTGCCAAATAAATATGCTTCTAGTGGTAATGTTTCTAGTGACTTGGAAAACACCATTAGATCTTTTATATCTACCCAAAAAGAGCTTAATAAGGAATTTATCTCTAAGTTTGAAAAACAAGATGCTTTGTTTGAAAGGGTAGATCAGCTTACTAAGGAAGTCTCATCATTAAAGAGCATCATTACAGCCCAAAAACATGAGGAAACAATAAAATATTGCCAAGAGGTTATCAATAAGTCTTGGGAACACATTCATGAGCAAGAGAGAGTTGCTAAAGAATCTATTGGGGTAATGAAAGAGGTTGAAGTTGAGGAAGTTAAAATGCTTAATGAAGTCAAGGATCCTTTGCTTGACTTAGAAAATTGTAGCTTGCATGAATTAATATCTATCTTACAAAAATTTGCAAGTGATCCTTCCATCAACACTAACCAAGCAGGTTTTGGTTCTTATATTGCTAATCATGTCTTGAAAGAAAAGATTGCTAGGTACAACCAAGAGGCTATGATACCACCTAAGCTTGGGGATATGTGGATACCTAAGGTACTAGTAACTATTGGAAAAGAGACACACCATGCCATACTTGATCTAGGATCTAGTGTCTCTGTTTTATCTAAAGAACTATATGAAGTGCTTGAATTGAAAAATCTTGAAAAATGCTCTATTGAACTAGCACTTGCTGATGACTCTATTAAACATGCTTTGGGAAAAGTAAGTGATGTTATGGTAGAGTTACATATGACTTTTGTGCCTGTGGATTTTCTAATCATGGATATGGGGAATAAAACCTCTAGTCCTATTATTCTTGGAAGACCTTTTCTTCGTACCACAGGTGCTATCATTGATTCAAAGGAAGGGAATGTAAAGTTTCAGTTTCCACACAAGAAGTGCATGGAACACTTTCCAAGGAAGAGGGAACCACCAAAGTTCAAGCTCCCTCATGAGCTTCGTCCACAATAAAACAACAAGTAAGAAGCCTAGCTATATGGCTATAAAGAAAGCGCTTTGCGGGAGGCAACCCGGTTATTTTTTGTGTGATTTTTCTTTGTGTCCTCTTGCTGTAACAAGAGATTTTGTGTCTAGTTAGGTTCTGGAGTTTTTAATAAAGTGCCAAGTTTTACCCTTTTTGGTTTGAAAAAGTTGCTTATAGCGTTCGGAGATTTTATTCCTGCACGAGTCAGTGCACGGTATGATTTTTAATTCTTATTCTGTAACTCCGAATGAGCTCATATTTGAACTGTAGTTGCAACTTTTCATCCTCTGTATGCATGAATTTTTCGGAATTTTTCGAGAAAGTTTGGTAGGGTAGAAAAATACGTTTTGCTGCTGCTGTTTTTCTGGACAGATTCTGTCCCATTTTGTTTGATGCATGCTTTGAGCTTTTAAGTTGAATCTTTTTGATCCAATTGAGTTTATGAGTAGGCATACAACATTATACACTTTCTGGACATTCATATGAATTTTTGTTCAAGGATTATATGCAGCAAGGAACCTATTTGTTTATCACTATTAATGCACCCCACAGAAAAGAGATGGGAGAAACGGTGTTTTGAAGTTTTTTCACAGGGATTGGAGGAGATGCACCAAGAGCTATCCAAGGATGGTGAAGACCATAAGCTTGGGGATGTGAAGACAACCCCGCTGGACCTACACACTCTCGGTTTGCACACGTCCAACTTCTGTTTTTCGATCGAAACACTTTATCGCATAAACTTGGAGCGTCGTTTTTGTTTTTGTTTGAGTCTTGAGAGACCACCACACTATCAATTATATATGAGAGAGCTACTGGAAATATGGGTTGAAATATGTTGGATGCTTTTATAAGATTGGGAAAAGGGATGTTTGACTTGATTTTTAATGATACATATAGTTGCATGATTCATGAGCTTGTTTATGAGTAATAGTTTGCAAATTCTTTTTGTAGAGCTATCACTTATTCATGTTTTGGTGCTGATTGTTATTTACTTGGTTTAACATGGATTAGTTAGTTCTATGGACACTCATGCATGCATCTAGATGGTCAACTTTCTCCCTTTTGCTAGCCCAAAAACTCCAACAAGCAAAAACTTGTTTCCAACACCTTCAACCAAAGTTATTCCAGTGAGTCCACCATATCTACCTATTGGCTTTATGCTATTCCGAGTATGTTTAACATGTTGTTTGTGTTATCTTACCTCTGAATGAAAATGTTTATGTTATTGATTGCAATGGAAAAAATTGGTTATATAGCTCTCACGAACTTGATGCACAATTTCTATTTGCATAATAAAACTTGACCCATTGTGATTAAGATTATGATGTTTGTGGCTTGATGAATGTTGGGTTGGAAGTTAGCCCATATGTGCTGTCACATGCAAGCTTTCAACACGCTCTTCATCTCATTTAGTTGATATCATGTACTTTTGTTATGGATGCTTATCATGTGAAATAGTGGAAATGAAGTGAGTTTAAATGAGTTTGTAAATGGTTAGAGAGACGCCTGGGCCGCTAATCTAAGCCATGCATCATTCATGGTGGAAATTTACTTACATACTATGGTGAACCTTCTGTGATACACCTTGCAATAAAAAACTATTCCAAATGGTAAATAAAAAGGGTGTTGAGATTGTTCATTTTGTTTGTTTGTCTTGTCATTTTGATATGGGCTTGTTCCATATCTTGGGACAAGAGGTACCCCAGTTGACGCTCTTGATGATACTATTATTACTTACAATGATATAATTGAACTTGCTTTGTTTCCAAGTTGAGTAACATGGTGTAAGTACTTGTATTCAAGGGGCATGAGACATTCAACCTTTCTTTATCAAGCACACTACTCATATTTGCTTTCACTTTAACCTTAATCATTCAAGATGCTATGATAGGGGCAATGAGAGCTTGACACCAATGAATACCTTATTGCAATCATTAACTTAAGTAGAAGAGTTTGGAAGTTGGATGAAACTTATGCATGCTTTACCTCTACTCACATATACATCTTTCCAAAGTGTACACCTATCATATTCAGATTTTCATCTACACTCTATGACCATTGTAGGATGTTCTACTTATCATTATGCATACATGTGTTCCATATTACTTGCTACCATGTTACACTTTGTGAACTATCAATGAACATCCTTGTCTTGAATACTTGATATCACTTCATAAACTATTTGCATATTGCTACTCCTTTGAAGAATGAATCATTTGACTATATGTAGCAATAGTAATCATCTTTGATATCCATTGTTAAGTATTAAATTGCAAAGTCCATGTTAGTTTTATCATCTTCATACTCGAGGACGAGCATGGATTAAGCTTGGGGATGTTGATGCATGTAAAATGCATACATGAACTTTGCACTTTAATTGCTTATATTCCAATCATATTTGCATCATATAAGGGTTATATCAATGTTTTATCATGATTTTGGGAATATTCATATTTCCATTTTTTGGAATTAACCCTGCACAGGCAGAAAACCCGTTTTTATTTTAATGTTTCAGGGACCCAAACGTCAACGAAATCACCTGGAAATTTACGGGCGTCAATATTTGGAAGGAAGAAGACTACGGAAGGAAGCAAGCAAACGGAGGCCCGAGGGCCAAACGGTGGCCCACGCGGCCAGGTACTGTGGCCGCGTGGGACCCACCCGTTTGGGCCTCGTGGCTCCGTTGCCGTCGATCTTCGCTCCACCGACTTCGTCTTGACCTAAAAACGCCTATAAAAAAGGTCCCCCGACGTTCTCTGGAAGGAGCGCCGCACAAACACAGAAACACCGAAACGGAGATCAGGAGCTGCAGATTGGAGGGGGAAAACTCCGGCGGGGCGCTGCCGGCGTGGTCTCCATCTTCTCCATCGACTTCTCCACCGTCTCCATGATGAAGAGGGAGTAGTCCACCTCTGGACTATGGGTTTGTGGAAGTAACTTATGTATCTCTCCTCTCTTGAGCTTCACTAATTAGCACCGTATGAGCTGCTGAACATGATTACGGTCACCGTTGTAATACCTTTGTGGTGGATCTTTATGAGTTAATATATGTTTGAGATTGCAATGTTTGTTTCAGTTATGAGTATAGATGCATATTATGTACCCCGTTCTTGTCTACTTGTTTTGATCAAGCATGTTTATGAGAGCGTGTGTGGGGGAACGTGTGCATTAGTTGGAGTAACGGGGGGTGGCTAGTGCAGTGAACGTGAGAGAAAGTTCTGCGATCCACTTTGGTATCTTTACCTTACTTTGTTACCTCACTAGGGATAAACTAAAATACCATGCTACCGGGGATGTGGGCGTGACCATTGCCACTACTCCATGACTAGATCTAGCATGTTCTTATTTTCACTTCATGTCATGATACTTAATGCTATACTCTGAGTTATCTTAATTACTGAGGTGTTATGATTTAGTTCGCATCTTGGTGGAGTATAAGAGAGGTTAATAACCAAAAGATCTCTATGTTAGGACGTGATGCCCATATATCTAAGTAACTTGTTATCAAACCCTGTGTTGCAATCTCATATGTTAACTTTGTGTGTTCCATTGTCTACCACTTTATAAAGAGAGAGTGCATTTGTGAAACCATGAACCCCAGTCCATTTTTAATCATAAGAAACACCTTTCCAACACCATATACCACTTTTCTATTTTCAGCCATCATTAAATCCGAAAATACAAAAATACTTTTCATCTTGCATACATCATTCAAAAACCCAAAAATATCATTTACATTGCATCCACCATCATTGCATATTTATTTCTTGTTTGCATTGCATAACTATCCTGATATCATTCTTACACCTTGTGCTTGACAACCACAGGTGAGGTTGAGGACCAAAACATCTAACCTTGTTTTGTAGGTAACCAAAAGAAGGATAAGAAGATAAATCTACCACTTCAGATTCCCCGAGAGTTCGATATTAAACCCTCGAGTCACCCCTCGTGGGGAAAACTGTCTTCCACTTACTATACACTCTGCACTTGGAGTCTCAACCTAAATCCCGTTATTTGTGCAGGCATCAAGACTTGCTCTTCGGGATCATCACAGGGCCAGCCCTTCTTTCAACGCTTGAGCTTCTGCCATGGCCGCTGAAGCAACATATGGAAGAAAACCAGACGATGCCGCTAGAAATTTTCCACGATAATCACGGATGACCGCTCCAGTTGCTCCTGCATGTAAATCTTCATGAAAAGAGGCATCAACATTTAATTTAACTTGCCTCGGTGGTGGTCTTGTCCAATGGGTAATGGGTGCCGCTCCCAGCTTCTTAACTCGAGCTGAGTTTGCTGCAATCGATAGAATAGACATCTTGCATTTATATAGTGGAGGTACATCCTCGCCATGTGTTCGTCGTCGCCTGATCCACCAAAGATACCAGCAAGTGGTGGATATTAACTCTTTCAAGTGTACTGTTTCAAGGCCCGGAACATTGTTGTCCTCCAGACGGAGAATAAACTCCAGAACCGCCGAACCTACTCGATCAACATGACAAGCTTCATCAATTAGGTCCTGCAGATTTAGTAGTCTCCATAATTCTTGCGCAGTAGGACATTTGAAAAGCAAATGAAGAACATCCTCTGCCGCCTCATGACATATAGGGCACTCCCCACTCACAGGAACATGACGGTTTGCTAAAATTGCTTTCAGTGGCAATATCCCATGGAGCGTTCTCCAAACAAAAAAATTCACTTTGCTCGGGATTTTTAGCTTCCATAAGACTTTCCAAACAGGATTATGAATAGACCCTCCTGGCAATGCCAATTGGCCCGCCGAAGGACCAAATTTATGCTTCCACTGTAGATAATAACCCGATCGCACAGATTAAGTAACCGAACTTGAAAGTGCTGCTATGAGCTACTCCCTCCGTGCATACATATGTATAACCCTAGTACTCTTATTTTCCCTAAAGTAGCACTAGTGCTGGTTTTTCTTGACATGCATACCACGTATATACTAGTACTAGTAGTAGTATACTAGTATTAGTTGTCATCTTTTCCTTTTTTTTATCCCTTTTACTAAAAGTACTAGTTCTAGCTAGTTTACATACATGTACGTAAGGGGTTAATTTTAGAATGCTATATGTACCCAGGATCGAACGTCAACCAAAGAAGAATCCTATGAAGAAATTGTTGTTTCTTTCGAAAAAGAAGGTTGGGTATCAACTTTCCGGTAAGCACAAGGCCATTGGTCCAAAGAAGGTATTCAGGTTATGCATCCATGACGAGTATGGCACCAAGGCATTGGCTAAACCTGCAGTTATACTGAAATCAACTTCACTATTGCGGGAGATAAAGCTTCGTACGCAGAGGCGAAAGCTTCTATGGCTGTATCGCGTGCACAACATCCGTACATGGGAAGCTTTCAAAGAAAATGCGAAGACCATGGCACAACTGCATCTTACAATGGACAATGCAATAGACAAGTACGCCTACCAGCGCATGCAAAACGGATTGTTTCATGTGATCGTGGATACGCATGATTTTACACATACGGTTCGCAGTCATCTGTACGGTGAAAGTGAATTCTTGAAAGATCTATGGAGAAAGAAGAGATTGGAGCGCAAGATGAGACAAGCTAACCAGAAGGTCCGCGGCAGTTCTGAAAGAGTTGAGCAATCTGATCTATCTGATAGAAGCCTTCCATCCACCCTCGTCGCGACGGTTAAATTGTGTGGCATGAGGCACACATTTGGATTGCTACTTGTAATTGTCTTAGCTTCGGCGATAGTATACCTCTAAATAAATGTTTATTTGGGTTTACGTTACTACTACTTTGTCTTTTTTATGGTTGAATGCATTTTCTTTCTCATGAATTAAGAAATGATCATCCACCGGTGTTTACTCCATACAAGGAGTCACACCACCTAATATTTGCTTTTTCATTCATATTATCAAAGCTAGTGAATCATGCGTGTTGCCAAATGCCAATGCCGGACTGCAGGCATGTGGTGGGACTGCTCCTGCAAAAGGCTAGCTGTTTGCCAACCGAACTCTGCATGTCGTCAGGATAGACGTACTGGGCAGGGCAAAAGGCTTTTGTCAGGATCTTGTCTGCCGTCATGGACTGGAGATGGAGATTGGCCTGCTGCCCCCGCACGCAACTACGTCGCACCTCCTGCCTGTGGCACGTCGGCCTACCCGCCGGCCGCCGGTCGTTCGTTTAACGGGGAAAAAATCAAAAATATCCATTTTAAAGTTTCAAAAAGTTCCAAAAAAATTCTAAATGTAGATAATGTCAAACTCCACCTGTGTGCAAAAAAAAAAAAGAATGCAAAATATATTAGATTCTAGCCTACACAAAAATAACAAATCTGACAAAATTTCAAAAATTTAAAACGTGGACTGTTCGGCACACCTAGATCGACACTTTTGTCATTTTTGCTTAGCCTAGAATATAAATTATTTCATATTGATATTTTGCACACTATTATAGTTCTTCATTATCGACATTTAGGATTGGTCTGGATTTATTGAAGTGGCTCCATGGAGAGCGAACTCCAAAACGACGCACCCGAGAAACAACTCCTTCATGCGTAATCTTGATTGCTTTCATGCAATGAGAGATGAAAACCCCTATTTGCAACCAAAGTGACTCAGAAGTAAAAATCCTTGCTTCAGTGTTACTTCTTCTGTCGATAGGACATCCTGAACATGGTGCACTTTAGTATTTCTAGCCGTGATAAATTTTCGTAGTTGTCTCAAATCATCGCTCCCATCGGGCATCGATCGTACCTCTGTGAGAAGATCTTTACTGAATGGGGCGTCGCGCAGTGGCAGAGGCAGGGGGACCAGCAGGGGCCCTGCCCCCGCCTCCCTAAGATTTGATATTTTAGCTTAGGTCCCTGCTTAGGTCCCTGCCTATTTATGCTATAGTCTATGCATTTTCCATTTTGGCCCCCCTTATAGTCATATTTTCTGCTTTGCCCCCACCCCCGATACATTATTTATACCTCCGCACCTGGCGTCGCGTTCACCTTAGCATAGTCCACATTGGTTTTCTCCGGCCGGTTCATTTCAGTTTAGCTTTTCGTTCGGTGAGTTACTTGGTTAAAATGCTACGACTCCTATACGTCGCCGTAGGCAACGGGACGTCAGACGGGCCGTGGGCCGTCTCGTCACCAAGCCGACCCAGCCCAAGGAACCAGCGACGACACCACCAACTACTTACCTGCCAACGGAGGAGAAGAGAACCATCGATTAATCATTGTAGTCAGCAGCTACCTGCTCCTTCTTCCTCTCCCCTCGTCCCACAGCTTCGGCGTGGTGATTGTAATCGGATTCAGATTCATATACCTGTGCGTGATGCGAGGATAATGATCTAGATTGGGATTACTTGTATCTAGGTCATAGCAAGTGGTATCTAGAGCCAAGTTTCGTGCGGGAGGAAAAAATTTCGCTCGAAATCGCCGTCTCCGATCGAGTAAATCCGAGCGAAGGGTGTGAGTTCTTCACGGAATTCGCGCAAAACACCTCCGGTGTACCCTAGATCGGTCTGATTCGAGGCGAGGGAGCGACAACTACGAGATCAGGCCAGCCCACCCTGACGCAGCGCGTCACGATGGCGGAAATGTCTATCACGGATCTGCAGCGCCTTCTGCAATCCACGATCGATGCTAGCAAGGCCACGGCGGATGTGGGCGTCGTCAACGCCTCCCGCATCACCGACCTCAACACCGCGCTCGACAAGCTCATGCTCTCCCAGGGCGAGCTCACCGCAGCGTCAAAACGCGTGGAGTCGACACTGGACCGGGTGATTCAAGCCAACACGACGCTGGATCACACCGTCGCCGACTTGAAGCAGTCACTGGACACGGTTGCGACCCGCATCTCCAACATCGAGAAGGGCGCGCCGCCTCCACCGACCCCGGAGTTCGCCGATCTGGCTCCGGGTTCGCTTCGGCCTCAAGGGCACCGCCTACACGTACACAACCAGGGTGTGAATTCCAGAGAGGATCGAACCTCTGGGCTCACCCTGGTCAGGGGTGAGCAATCTGTTACCCGTGATCATGGTGTTATTTTATCTGATGATGAGGATGATGATTGCGACCAACATGAACAAAATAGAGCTAGGCCTCGTCATAATTCTGGTCCTCGATTGCCTAGGTCTGACTTCCCAAATTTTAATGGGGATAATCCAAAATGGTGGAAGAAAAATTGCGAGAAGTATTTTCACCTGTATAATGTTCAGTCCAATTTATGGGTACATTTTGCCACGATGCATTTTAAGGGCAATGCAGCACTTTGGCTGCAAACTTATGAAGCTCTGCATAGTGTGGCTAGTTGGCCAGAACTTTGTGTAGGAGTTTTCACCAAATTCAATCGTGATAAATATGCTAAAACTGTAGATGCTCTGTTTGCTCATCAGCAAATTGGCTCAGTAGATGAATATGCCCACAAGTTCGAGGAGCTTATGCATAAAGTGCTGTTGTATAATCACTCATATGATGAAACGTTCTTTGTTAGGCGTTTCATTGCTGGATTGAAACCTGACATACGTTCAGCTATTAAACTGCATAATCCTGGAACAGTTGATCTGGCTTTTTCCATGGCTCAAACGCAGGAAGCTCTGCTGGTGGAAGATACAGTGGGGCAAGGCCATAAGTACACTCAGAGGGATAGCTTCAGGCAGAAATATCGGCAACAAAGTACTCTGCCCGGCTTTCTGGGACATAAACCTGATGACAAGATCAATAAAGGGAATCCAGAAAAGTCTGTTATCCAAACCAAAATTGATTCACTGCGAGCCCAACGACGTGCTCGAGGAGAATGTTACACATGTGGAGAGAAGTTTGGTCCAGGACATAAATGTCCACCACAAATTAAGCTGCATGTGGTACAAGAGATGCTGGATGCATTGCAATTGGCCGAGCCAGAACAAGTATCCTCTGATCCAGACTCTTCTGAAGACTCTGATGCTGACAAAGAACACATGAGGAAACTATCTGTGCATGCCATGTCGGGAACTACAAGCCGCAGAAGCATTCGGTTGCAAGGACAAGTGGGAAAACAATCAGCACTCATACTCATTGACTCAGGAAGCACGAGCAACTTCATCAGTCAACAGTTAGCACACAAACTGCAGTACAAGGAAAGCAACATGCCATTAGCTAAAGTAAGTGTGGCAGGTGGAGGCACGATTGAATGTAGCAAGTATCTGTCTGAGGTTACTTGGCACACACAGGGGCAGAAATTCACAACAGATCTGAAGGTGCTTCCACTGATTTCCTATGATATCATTTTAGGCATGGAGTGGTTAGAAACACAAAACGATGGCAAGATGTGGGTGAACTGGAAGAAAAAGACTATGAGGTTTCAACATGATGGTGCTCGAATTACATTGAGAGGAGTGCAAGATGGAGTGGACACTTGTACCCCACTGTCGGCTGATCAACTGCAAACAATGATTCAAAAAGGAGAAGTCTGTCAAATGATGGAGTTATACTCAGTGAACACAGAAGTAGGACAAACAAAGGAACCAATTCCGGCTGAGATACAGCAAGTGCTACAAGAGTATGATAAATTGTTTGAAGACCCCAAGACTCTTCCACCTCATAGGCCATATGATCACCATATTCCTCTGGTGCCTGGTACTGTACCAGTAAATGTGAAGCCTTATCGATATGCTCCCCATCAAAAGACAGAAATAGAAAAGCAAATTAAGGACATGCTCGAGAGAGGAGTGATACAAGCAAGCAATAGTCCTTTTGCATCCCCAGTGATTCTGGTGCGAAAGAAAGATGGTACATGGCGCTTTTGTGTGGATTACAGAGCACTGAACTGTATAACCATCAAGAACAAATATCCAATGCCGATCGTGGATGAGCTATTGGATGAATTAGCTGGAGCTAAGTGGTTCACAAAAATTGATTTGCGAGCAGGGTACCACCAAATCAGGCTGGTCCCACAGGATGAACACAAAACGGCTTTTAAGACACATCAAGGGTTATATGAATTCAGAGTAATGCCTTTCGGCCTCACAAATGCGCCAGCAACATTTCAGTCAGCCATGAATTCAATTTTCTCTTCAATGATCAGGAAATGTGTTTTGGTGTTCATGGACGATATACTCATATACAGCCCCACATTGGAGGCTCAAAGAGAACATCTCAAGCAAGTCTGTTCACTCTTACAACAGAATCAGCTCGCAATCAAGAGAAGCAAGTGTTCGTTTGCTCAATCTCAGTTAGAATATCTGGGACATGTCATCAGTGATAAAGGAGTAGCCACAGATCCTAGTAAAATTGATGCAGTACAGAAGTGGCCAACACCAACAAATGTCAAACAGGTCAGAGAAATTCTGGGCATGACAGGATACTATCGAAAGTTTATTAAGAACTACAGTCTCATCAGTCGGGTGTTGTCAGATTTACTCAAGAAGGACACACCGTTTCACTGGACACACACTCATCAGCAAGCATTTGAGTCCTTGAAGCACATGTTGTTGACAGCACCAGTTCTTGCACTGCCCAATTTTAGCCTGCCTTTTACAGTGGAAACTGATGCCTCTAAGCGTGGCGTAGGAGCAGTATTAACTCAAAAAGGCCATCCTCTGGCTTATCTGAGTAAAGCACTTGGACCTACAGCTTAGACACTCTCCACATACGAAAAAGAGTGTTTAGCTATTCTCCTTGCGGTAGAGAAGTGGCGACCCTATCTGCAGCATGCACCATTCACCATTCTGACAGATCACAGAAGTCTAGTCCATCTTACTGATCAGAAATTAGTCACTGACATGCAGCGGAAGGCGTTTGTAAAACTTATGGGACTGCAATATAAAATCGTCTATAGGAAAGGTAAAGAGAATACAGCAGCTGATGCTCTGTCTCGCAAAGATCCACATTCAGATGAGTTATACACAATCTCCTTGTGTAAACCAAAATGGTTGCAAATCATCATGGAAGGATATGCCAAGGATGTCAAAGCTAAGTTATTATTGCAAGAACTTAGTATTCACTCGCCAAATGATAAAGGATATGCTCTACATCAAGACTTGATCAGATACAAAGATAGGATTTGGCTTGGACATAACAAAGAAGCACATCAAGCCATTCTGCTGTCTCTGCATTCCAGTGGCGTGGGAGGCCACTCAGGGTTCCTCGGTATCTATCAACGCATCAAATCTTTGTTTGCATGGCCTCATATGAAAGCTGATGTTAAACACTATGTGGAACAATGCTCCATCTGTCAACAGGCTAAAAGTGAACATGTTCGTCTGTCGGGATTACTGAATCCACTACCAATTCATGTCCAGGCCGAGCTCTGATAAGAGAGCAAAACCTTGTCCATGCCTCTGGAAGTTTCTCTTCATCTTCCTGGTCAAAGTTATAAATTCTCTGCAAAGCATCATGTTGAGCACTAGCAGGGAAATATTTCTGAAAGAAAACATCAAGCAAACCAGTAGGACTAGTAATAGAACCAGGAGACAAGTTGTTATACCAAGCTTTAGCATCATCTTTTAATGAGAAAGGAAAAATCTTAGCAACAAAATAGCTACGCTTCTTAATATCATCAGAAAATAAGCCACTCAAAGTAGAGAGCTCATTCATGTGCTCTACAGCACTTTCACTCTTAGTGCCACAAAAAGGAGTTTTCTCAACAATAGATATATGAGATAAATCAAGAGAAAAATCATAATCCTTATCTTTAATGTTTATAGGAGAAGTGGCAAACTTAGGATCAGGTGACAACTTGTATTTAACAGCATGTTGTGCAAGAAAATTTCTCATATTACTTGCACCAGTAGTAGCATTACATTTATCAATGAAATCATCATCAAGTTCCACATAAGTTTCATCAGGATCATCATCATCACAAGTATAATCCCTTAACTCAGGTGAATAAACAGGAGTAGTAGGACTTCCATTAGGTGTTCTAGTATTTTCAAGTTGTTTAGACTTAGCAATAGCAGCATCTAAAAGTGGACCTAATGAAATATTCTCATCAATCACAGTAGAAGCATCATCAACATTATCAGAGGCAATTTCAGATTCAGCAGTAGTACCAACACGTGAAGATTGTGGTGGTGGTGTAACAAGTTGACTCAATACAGATGGTGAGTCAAGAGCAGCAGAGGTACTAAGTGTCGTACCTTTTATTGTAGTGGATGGCAATACACGGACCCTCTCATCACGAGCTTTACCGATGATGAATAAATTTTAGCGAGCAATATAGATCACAAGTGAACTCACAAATAAAGCTATGCTCCCCGGCAACGGCGCCAGAAAATAGTCTTGATGACCCACAAGTATAGGGGATCGCAACAGTCTTCGAGGGAAGTAAAACCCAATTTATTGATTCGACACAAGGGGAGCCAAAGAATACTTGGGAGCCTTAACAGCGGAGTTGTCAATTCAGCTGCACCTGTGAATAGTCTTGCTCGACACAGATTATCAGTAGCAACAGTTTTATAGCAGTAGTAGCGGTGAAATAATAGCAGCAGTAAATAGAGACAGCAGTAGTGATTGCAGTAAACAGTAGGATTAAAACACTGTAGGCATAGGGATGGATGAACGGGCGCTGCATGGATAAGATAGCTCATATAATAATCAAGACATAGGCATTGCAGATAATAATGATAAAGCATCCAAGTACTAAGTAAACATAGGCATGTGTTCCGTATATAGTCGTACGTGCTCGCAATGAGAAACTTGTACAACATCTTCTGTCCTACCAGCCGGTGGCAGCCGGGCCTCAAGGGAATCTACTGGTAATTAAGGTACTCCTTTTAATAAAGTACCGGAGCAAAGCATTAACACGCCGTGAACACATGTGATCCTCACATCGCAGCCATTCCCCTCGGCTGTCCCAATTATTGTCACTTTGGGACCGCGGGTTCCGGACAACAATATGTGTATACAACTTGCAGGTATGATCAATAAACAGTGCATATCATTATGAAACAATAACATGTTCAGATCTGAAATCATGGCACTCGGGCCCTAGTGACAAGCATTAAGCTCAACAAGTTGCAACAACATCAATAAGTACTAACAACGGATACTAGGCACCATGCCCTAATGATCTTATAACTTATTACATGAACAATCTCATCCAATCCCTACCATCCCCCTCAGCCTACAGCAGGGAATTACTCACACATGGATGGGGGAAACATGGATGGTCGATGGAGAAGCGTCGGTGATGATGATGGCGATGATCTCCTCCAATTCCCCGTCCCGGCGGAGTGCCAGAACGGAGTTTCTGGTCCCCGAAATAGGTTTCGCGATGGCGGCGGCGTACGGTGATGTTTCTGGATGAAGTGGACGACCCCCCCGCTTTTAGGTCAGAGAGGGTTAAGTAGTCGAAAGGGGGCTCGGGGAGGTGCCGAGCGCCCTCCTCAGTGGCTGGCGCGGTGGGCCCCTTGGCCGCGCCGCCCTGTGGTTTGGGCCACTCGTGGCCCATCTCTGCCTCCCCTTCTGGCTCCGTGAGTCTTCTGGTAAAATAGGAGGTTTGCGATCTTTTCTGGTGTTTTTCCCGAAAGTTGACTTTCTGCACAAAAACAAGACACCAGGGCAATTCTGCTGAAAACAGCGTTAGTCCGCATTAGTTGTATTCAAAACACACAAGTTAGAGGTAAAACAATAGCAAAAGTGTTCGGGAAAGTAGATACGTTTTGGACGTATCAACTCCCCCCAAGCTTAGCTTATTGCTTGTCCTCAAGCAATTCAGTTAACAACTGAGTGCGATAAAAGACTTTCACGAACACATTTGCTTCATATGATGCATATATTCTCACTATATGAACAAATGCTTAGGCAATTCAAGATGAGGCAAATGCAAATAATGTCACTCAATAGGCATGTAAACTATGAAAAGATACCAACATACTAATAGCGACAAACATGAAACATATTAATTCACAAGATTGTAATGCTCATAATAGGATATGATAAGATGGTATCTCGCTTGCCCGTTTTTGTACAGCAAAACATAAATGCCCAGGCACCTCTGAAGTTCATGGGAAGACTAGAATCAAAGATATCAAAGATAAAAGCATCAAAGTTATATCACAGTTAACCACATTCTGGGACAAGCACATTACACTAAGAATGACAACTATGCTCTCGAGAAAGTGCTCAAAGAAAGGATGGTGACTCAACATGAAAGTAAAAGATTGGCCCTTCGCAGAGGGAAGCAGGGATTATCATGTGCTAGAGCTTTTTATTTTTAAAACAGAAGCAAAATTGTTTTGGGAAGTGTTTGTTGTTGTCAACGAATGGTAGTGGGTACTCTAACCCCCTTGTCAACCAGACTTTCAAGAGCGGCTCCCATGAAGGACGTTATTTCTACCAGCAAGGTAGATCATCCCTCTTCTCTTTTGTTTACACATGTATTTTAGTTTCATTATGGGTGACACTCCCCCCAACCTTTGCTTGCACAAGCCATGGCTAACCGAATCCTCGGGTGCCTTCCAACATTCACATACCATGGAGGAGTGTCTATTTGCAAATTAAGTTGCTTACTGATAAATCAGGGCAAAACATGTGAAGAGAATTATTGATGAAAGTTGTAATTAATTGGGACTGGGCACCCCGTTGCCAGCTCTTTTTGCAAAATTATTGGATAAGCGGATGTATATGCCACTAGTCCATTGGTGAAAGTCTGAATGACAAGATTGAAAGATAAAACACCACATACTTCCTCATGAGCTATAAAACATTGACACAAATTGAGAAGTACTTTGAAGGTTTTAAAGGTAGCACATGAAAATTTACTTGAATGGTTCGAAATGCCATGCATAGGTATTTATGGTGGACACTTTGGAATAACTTGGTTTTCATGGTTTTGGAAGCACGAGCAGCATTCCCGCTCAGTACAAGTGAAGGCTAGCAATAGACTGGGAAGCGACAATCAAGAGAGCAATAACCGTCATAATCATGCTTGCGACAAAATGAAATTAATTGAGACATAAAAGTGATACAAGAACTCTGAGTCAAAATAAATCATCAAGGCTTAATTGACTTTTGTTTTTCAGTCATACGCATGCATGAGCATGTGCCAAGTCAATTCGAATGAATTATTCAGAGGAGGATACCACAATGTCATACCCTCTATGAATAGAACAATGCAAGCAAACATCAACATAACATGCTACCACTATTAATAAATTGGGACCGATCATGAGAGAACAAGAACTACTAAGCATCCACTAAATGACATATACCTCACATGAACCAACTAAGCATGCTCACATAGATGAGTATATGTACAAAAATGAAAACAAATAGAGTTCATACCAGCCTCTCACCCCAACTCGAGTTGTTGTAGATCATCCTTATTGCTTTTTCACTTGTGTTGCTTCGAATGATAAGAATGAAAACCAAGCTCCATCGGAGTCACGGATGGCTGTCCAACTCTGAAAACACTATACAAAACCAAAAAGAAACAACAAATATTTTTGGGTTTTCGAGTTTTTGAAACAAGAGCAAAAAGAAACAAACAATAAAGCAAAATATTTTTGATTTTTGAATAACAAACCGAATTTTAAAACTAAGCAAACTAATACTGAAACTTAAGAAACAAATGAAGAGAAACAACAGAAATATTTTTGGTCTTTTTGTGTTTTGGAATGCAGCAATAAAAGGTAAACAATTAAAAAGAAAGAAAGAAAGAAAACTGCAACATGGATATACAAAGTATCGACAAGATATGATATGTAAATGAGTGAGATGTCGATATACCTCCCCCCAAGCTTAGGCTTTTGGCCTAAGTGGAGATCAACCCCATGGTGCCCAGGAAGTGGCGCCTCCATAGTACGACGAGGAAGGGCCCTCGTCCTGGTAAGAGCTGGATGACGCTCCAAGGTAAGTGACGGTGTAGCCATCATCAGGTGCTTCTCCCTCCTCCTGGTGCTGCTGGTGAAAGCCTCGCACTCTAAGCTGCTCCTCCAACGCCTCCTTGGAGTACGACCACGGTCTCCTGTGTATAGGGAACAGATCGGCCTGGGGCAAAGGCACTTCATATTCATCCCCGTTAGTAAATAAAACTTTGTAAACAATGTTTCCTAAATGAGAATTAGGTGTGACAAACTGATGGCCTTTCATAGCAGAAATATCAAGTCTGAAAGGGGTTAGCTTCTCATCATTAGGACTAACGGAAAGACCTAGATATGCGATAACTCGTGAAGCAACAATTCCTCCATAAATAGGTCCACTAGCAGCCAAACGGCGAGCAATAAGGGCACCAAGGTTGTAAGCAGTGTTACCATTAAGTGCAGCAGCAAGAAAAGCAAGATGATAATTAGAAATGTTACTGGTGTTTTCCCTACCAAGAATGCTAGTAGCAAGATAATAAACGAAATATCTAATGGCAGGGAATTGGATGTTCCTTATCTTGCCGCGCTGAGCGATGCGGTCATCGTCGTTGGTCACTCCTCGGTAAAGTTCCACAAAGTCTTTGGTGTTCCCTGCAATCTTCTTCGCTGTACCTATAGGAGCAATATCTATGGCAGCACAAAAGTCTCCCAAGTCCATTGTAACAGGCCTGTCATAAATCTTAAATTGGACAGTAGGCGCATAAGATGAATTCACAAATTTAAAACTCTCAACAAAAGTTTTGGTGAGCCAATAATGTTGGTCGCCCTCATCCTGCATATAAGTGGTTAGGCCAACTCTCTGGATAAGGAACATGAAGTCATCAAGCAACCCTGCATTACGCAAAAACTCCATGCATGGAAAGGATGAAGCATTTGGGATTTGGTCATCCCCTCCATCTCCAATGTTCGGTGCAATGACATCCTCATCATAGGAACGCCTAACTCGAGTAGATGCCCTCAAAGGCCTTCTTGCTCTCTGAGAATCCCTTTCAAACACCTCCCCAAAGGTGTGGTTATGCATTTTCCTTTTCTGAATTTTTTAACAAACATTATAAAAAATGATTTTGAGACATACAAATGAGGGGAACTACTATATGAACTTGCTAGAGGACTAAACATGCATCAAAACTGATTATATCAACATAGAACAAGCATGCATACTCACTTAACAAGTCACCTACAGCAGCAAAATACTCAAGGTATACTTACTAAACAAAATTCTACTTGGATACATGGAGGAGTCACATACCTGAGAGCAATTGCCCCAAATCTCAGCAGCTGAGATGGGCTGAACAAAGAGATCGAAATCGCGAGGAAGAACAGCAAAAACTCGAGTGTGAGAGAGAAAAACGAGCTGAGTGATGCAAGAGGAAGAAGTGGTAGGTGGGGGAACTGCTGGAGGGCCAAGGGTGCCCCACCTCAGTGGCTGGCGCGGCCAAGGGGGCAGCCGCGCCACCATGTGGTTTGACCCCATGGTGGGTCCCCTTGGTCAGCACCAGGCACTCCCACGATGCTCTTTGAAAAATAGGACCAATGGTATAATTTTTACAGATTTTTGAAAACTTTCAATTTGCATGAAATCTGGATATTTAAATTAATAAAACTTGGGCAGAAAAATTATTTTTAAAATTCAAAACAACTAAACTTTTGCAACCTAATTATCACTACAGGAGGTAAAACAAAGTTGAAGAAAGAAATGTTGTTTAGCTCTTTCATGTATGCAAATACATTTGATAACAAGGTTGATCAAGTCTTGGCACCAAATAAATTTACATGACACAAATGATTTAAACATCATGAAACACTCATGTTACCTTGTATTGTATTGATATGGATCCAATCATAATGTTTTGATATCCTTCTTGATGATCATATATAGGGCAATCAATACTTCCCACTTTGATAGTTTTAAAATTGGAGATGGTATTGACTCCATAAATCTTGTCAACTTTCTTGGGGAAATAAACAGTATGTTCTTTATCATTAACATTGAAAGTTACTTTTCCTTTATTGCAATCAATAACAGCACCTGCAGTATTTAGAAAAGGTCTTCCAAGAATAATAGACATATTATCATCTTCAGGCATTTCAAGAACAACAAAATCAGTCAAAATTAAACAATTGTTAGCCACTTGAACAGGGACATCCTCACAAATGCCAACAGGAACAGCAGTAGATTTATCAGCCATTTGCAAAGATATATCAGTAGGTATCAATTTATCAAGATAGAGTCTCTTATAAGAGAAAAAGGCATAACACTAACTCCTGCTCCCAAATCACATAAAGCAGTTCTAACATAATTATTCTTGATGGAGCAAGGGATGGTTGGTATACCTGGATCTCCAAGCTTCTTAGGAACCTTGCCATTGAAAGAATAATTAGCAAGCATAGTAGAAATTTCCTCATTAGGAATTTTCCTCTTGTTAGAAACAATATCTTTCATATACTTTGAGTAAGGAGGCAATTTAATAGCATCAGTCAAAGGAATTTGCAAGAACAAGGGTTTCATCCATTCACAAAATTTATTATAATGTTCTTCTTCCTTTGATTTTAGTTTCTTAGTTGGAAAAGGCATTTGCTTTTGAACCCAAGGTTCCCTTTCATTACCATGTTTCTTAGCAATGAAGTCTTCCTTAGTGTACTTTGTGTTTTTAGTATGCTTTTCAGGTTCCTTTTCACTAACTTCTTTATCAAGAGCATCATTTTTATCCTTATCACTATCAAGTTCATTACCACTTTCAGTTTCAGCATCAGAGATAGATATACTATTAGGATCATTAACAGTTTCAGAGGATTCTACAACATTTTTATGTTTCTTCTTCTTCTTTTTCTTAGAAGGAGAAACTGGATTTTCAGCTAGTTGAGAATCTTGTTCAATTCTTTTAGGGTGTCCCTCAGGATATAAAGGATCCTGAGTATGAGCTCCACTTCTAGTGCTAACATAGACAGGTTTTAATTTTTCTTTAGAAGCATTGGCTAACATGTCTTGTTGCACTTTAGTGAGTTGATCAATTTGAGTTTGAACCATATGGAAATGTTTAATAAGCATCTTAACATCATTGGAGGTTCTCTCCACAATATCATGCAACTTACTAATAGCTAGAGAATTTTCATGCAAATGATTCTCTACTCTCATATTAAAATTATCTTGCTTAATAACATAATTATCAAATTCATCTAAGCATTGATCAGGTGGTTTAGAGTAGGGAATATCTCCTTCATCGAACCTGTGGAGAGAGTGAACCTCAATTATGGATGGATGAGGAATTGGCTTACACAAATCTTCAATAGGTGGAAGGTTCTTCACATCTTCAGATTTAATACCCTTCTCAATGAGAGTCTTCTTGGCCTCCCTCATTGTTTCATCATTCAATTCAATCATACCTCCCCTCTTCTTTGATATTGGTGTCGGTGTAGGTGTGGGGGTCGGCGCAGGTAGAGTCCAATCATCATAATTCTGGCTGATTTTAGCCAATAATTCTTCAGCTTCTTCAGGGGTTCTTTTCCTGAAAACACAACTAGCACAACTATCCAGATATGCTCTAGATTCAATAGTTAGTCCACTGTAAAATATATCAAGTAGATCATGCTTTTCCAAATCATGTCCAGGCCGAGCTCTGATAAGAGAGCAAAACCTTGTCCATGCCTCTGGAAGTTTCTCTTCATCTTCCTGGTCAAAGTTATAAATTCTCTGCAAAGCATCATGTTGAGCACTAGCAGGGAAATATTTCTGAAAGAAAACATCAAGCAAACCAGTAGGACTAGTAATAGAACCAGGAGACAAGTTGTTATACCAAGCTTTAGCATCATCTTTTAATGAGAAAGGAAAAATCTTAGCAACAAAATAGCTACGCTTCTTAATATCATCAGAAAATAAGCCACTCAAAGTAGAGAGCTCATTCATGTGCTCTACAGCACTTTCACTCTTAGTGCCACAAAAAGGAGTTTTCTCAACAATAGATATATGAGATAAATCAAGAGAAAAATCATAATCCTTATCTTTAATGTTTATAGGAGAAGTGGCAAACTTAGGATCAGGTGACAACTTGTATTTAACAGCATGTTGTGCAAGAAAATTTCTCATATTACTTGCACCAGTAGTAGCATTACATTTATCAATAAAATCATCATCAAGTTCCACATAAGTTTCATCAGGATCATCATCACAAGTATAATCCCTTAACTCAGGTGAATAAACAGGAGTAGTAGGACTTCCATTAGGTGTTCTAGTATTTTCAAGTTGTTTAGACTTAGCAATAGCAGCATCTAAAAGTGGACCTAATGAAATATTCTCATCAATCACAGTAGAAGCATCATCAACATTATCAGAGGCAATTTCAGATTCAGCAGTAGTACCAACACGTGAAGATTGTGGTGGTGTAACAAGTTGACTCAATACAGATGGTGAGTCAAGAGCAGCAGAGGTACTAAGTGTCGTACCTTTTCTTGTAGTGGATGGCAATACACGGACCCTCTCATCACGAGCTTTACCCATGATGAATAAATTTCAGCGAGCAATATAGATCACAAGTGAACTCACAAATAAAGCTATGCTCCCCGGCAACGGCGCCAGAAAATAGTCTTGATGACCCACAAGTATAGGGGATCGCAACAGTCTTCGAGGGAAGTAAAACCCAATTTATTGATTCGACACAAGGGGAGCCAAAGAATACTTGGAGCCTTAACAGCGGAGTTGTCAATTCAGCTGCACCTGTGAATAGTCTTGCTCGACACAGATTATCAGTAGCAACAGTTTTATAGCAGTAGTAGCGGTGAAATAATAGCAGCAGTAAATAGAGACAGCAGTAGTGATTGCAGTAAACAGTAGGATTAAAACACTGTAGGCATAGGGATGGATGAACGGGCGCTGCATGGATAAGATAGCTCATATAATAATCAAGACATAGGCATTGCAGATAATAATGATAAAGCATCCAAGTACTAAGTAAACATAGGCATGTGTTCCGTATATAGTCGTACGTGCTCGCAATGAGAAACTTGTACAACATCTTCTGTCCTACCAGCCGGTGGCAGCCGGGCCTCAAGGGAATCTACTGGTAATTAAGGTACTCCTTTTAATAAAGTACCGGAGCAAAGCATTAACACGCCGTGAACACATGTGATCCTCACATCGCAGCCATTCCCCTCGGCTGTCCCAATTATTGTCACTTTGGGACCGCGGTTCCGGACAACAATATGTGTATACAACTTGCAGGTATGATCAATAAACAGTGCATATCATTATGAAACAATAACATGTTCAGATCTGAAATCATGGCACTCGGGCCCTAGTGACAAGCATTAAGCTCAACAAGTTGCAACAACATCAATAAGTACTAACAACGGATACTAGGCACCATGCCCTAATGATCTTATAACTTATTACATGAACAATCTCATCCAATCCCTACCATCCCCCTCAGCCTACAGCAGGGAATTACTCACACATGGATGGGGGAAACATGGATGGTCGATGGAGAAGCGTCGGTGATGATGATGGCGATGATCTCCTCCAATTCCCCGTCCCGGCGGAGTGCCAGAACGGAGTTTCTGGTCCCCGAAATAGGTTTCGCGATGGCGGCGTACGGTGATGTTTCTGGATGAAGTGGACGACCCCCCGCGTTTTAGGTCAGAGAGGGTTAAGTAGTCGAAAGGGGGGCTCGGGGAGGTGGCCGAGCCGCCCTCCTCAGTGGCTGGCGCGGTGGGCCCCATGGCCGCGCCGCCCTGTGGTTTGGGCCACTCGTGGCCCAACTCTGGTGGGCCCTTGGCCGCGCCGCCCTGTGGTTTGGGCCACTCGTGGCCTATCTCTGGCTCCCCTTCTGGCTCCGTGAGTCTTCTGGTAAAATAGGAGGTTTGCGATCTTTTCTGGTGTTTTTCCCGAAAGTTGACTTTCTGCACAAAAACAAGACACCAGGGCAATTCTGCTGAAAACAGCGTTAGTCCGCATTAGTTGTATTCAAAACACACAAGTTAGAGGTAAAACAATAGCAAAAGTGTTCGGGAAAGTAGATACGTTTTGGACGTATCAACTGCCCCGTTCTGGCAAATTTGATTGCATATTGGTCATCATCGACAAGCTCACAAAATATGGCCACTTTATTCCCTTGTCTCATCCATATACAGCTATGACAGTGGCCGACAAATTCTTAAATGTGGTATACAAGCTGCATGGGTTTCCCACAGTCATCATCTCTGATCGGGACCCAGTATTCACAAGCAAGCTCTGGCAGGAACTCTTTCGACTGACTGACACAAAAATGAATATGAGCTCGGCAAATCATCCACAGACTGACGGCCAAACGGAGAAATTGAACCAATGTTTGGAGACCTATTTGCGTTGTGCAGTCCATGCTTCTCCAAAAAAGTGGGCGCAATGGCTTCCTCTAGCGGAGTACTGCTATAACACCAACCATCATTCGACACTGGGCAAAACACCTTTTCAGGTCCTGTATGGATACACACCAAGACATTTGGGCGTGGGCAATCTTCAGTCAAATGTCTCCACTGATTTGGCCGGGTGGCTTCAAGAAAGAGAACATCGCATGGTACTAATCAAGCAGCACTTGCTTAGAGCACAACAAAGGATGAAGCATCAAGAGGATAAGCACCGAACTGAAAGAGAATTTAAAGTTGGTGATCAAGTCTTCATGAAACTGCAACCATATGCTCAACAAACAGTGGCTAGAAGAAGCAACCACAAACTGTCATTCAAATACTTTGGCCCTTATGAAGTTCTGAGTCGAATTGGCAAGATGGCATATAAACTGAAGCTTCCTAGTGGCAGTCAAATCCATCCAGTGCTACACGTCTCCCAGCTCAAGAAGTTTGTTCCACCTGATCAGGTCATCGAAAACCTATCACTATACCCTCTTCTTACTGACAGCTGCTTTGTACTTCAGCCTCTAGCCATTACTGCTACCAGGAACATCAAACGTGGAGCTGGTTTTGTTGATCAAGTCAAGGTGACATGGACGGGTACTTCTCCGTCATGGTACACCTGGGAATCGGAGGCAGCGCTGCGTCAACGCTTTCCTCAGTCGCCTGCTTGGGGGCAAGCAACATTTCAAGGGGAGGGACCTGCTACGACTCCTATACGTCGCCGTAGGCAACGGGGCGTCAGACGGGCCGTGGGTCGTCTCGTCACCAAGCCGGCCCAGCCCAAGGAACCAGCGACGACACCACCAACTACTTACCTGCCAACGGAGGAGAAGAGAACCATCGATTAATCATTGTAGTCAGCAGCTACCTGCTCCTTCTTCCTCTCCCCTTGTCCCACAGCTTCGGCGTGGTGATTGTAATCGGATTCAGATTCATATACCTGTGCGTGACGCGAGGATAATGATCTAGATTGGGATTACTTGTATCTAGGTCATAGCATAAAACTTCCTGCCTTCAAACTTGGTTTCAGCTCCAGGATGCAACATGCAGGACGTAGATTTTTTTTTTTCCTTTTTTGAACAAAAGAATGCAAGACGTAAACGTGGTCGGGAGGGTCTCGATGCGAGCACATCATCAACACGGCGCACGCTGCACGTCGGCCCGCCTGTGAGTGAGCCGCTTCCATCGAATCGAGTGAGCAGAAGGCAGGCAGCCAGGCACGTCGCACTGGGAACCTTATCCCATTGAACAGCCCAGCCCAACACCCATTTTCCTTTATGCCAAACTGGAAGCCCATGTCGAGGCCCCCATTACCTACTGTACGTCCCAAGCAATTTTTCCTGGGCCCAAGACAGGCTAAAATGGCCCAGCGAGCGGTACCATGTCTCTATCTAACTGCAGTGTAACCCTCAAAAAAAAAAATCTAACTGCAGTGTTTTCCTCAAAACAAAAAAAATCTAACTGCAGTGTCGTTACCGATCAGGCGAGGCCTTGTGGGTTGTGGCCATCGATCGGTCTGATTCGGTGATTCCCAATTCCCTGTCCGGTCAGCTCGTAAAAAAAGTGATCAATCTTGTCGACCGATCTGTGTTGCCTGCGTTGCGTACTGCCGCCAGGCACCCCGTTCGCCAAGTGCGTGTTCAGCCGATCAAGGTGTGCACGACTTTCTCCGGTTAACTTATCTTGACATGTCTAAGGTTTAATTCATGTAGTGTTTGAATCCAATCTAAGTATTAATATTTGTTTCAAAATCCGATTTAAACATGTTTCGAAATGCCAAAAAAGTCGGACAAAAAAAATTTACGCGTACATTTCGATTTTCTATAGGAGAACCGGGAACGGGGAGATCTCCCCTTTTTTCGCCCGACTCTTCGAGTTTTCCACAAAACATGACTTACGTACATAGAATGTCGAGATGTTTGCGTAATTCTTCCGATTATTTTGTCATTTCAAAAATGTTTTCTCCGGTGGCAGGAACATATGCTCCCATGTGCAAACTGAATTTCCCTTCTTGTACACATGAAAATTGCTAGTTTTTAGCATAAAAATATTTTAGTGTTGGGAGAATAATGTTCGTTTCTTATAGAGATGATTTTATAGCCGTATTTTTTAAAACCCATTAGATCCTAGTTTACTTTGCCTCTCGGGACTATTCAAATGTGAATCCATAGAAAACAGGGTGTATGTACGTATGTTTTATGTTCGTACACAAAGCTTCGTCAAATTAAAAGACATTTTTATGGCCTACAAAAAAAAAATTATTCCGTGAAAAGTTATTTTGGAGACCGGAATTAGTCTTTTTTACACGGACCTCAAATATTTTTTTTCACGAAACTTTGTGTGCGAACATAATATGTACGGATGTACATCCAACATTTTTCAGTATTATTTAACATTTTGAAATGCATTTTCCATAAACCAAAACATCGTGTCTAACACATCCAAGCCAACGTGGGAAACTTTGATTGAACTCCATTTTTATGTCGAACCCGAATACTAAAATAGCATACAAAGAAGTTATTGAAAAAATCAAAACCTTTGTGCACCATGTCACGAAAATAGGTGCTCGTATACAAAATGGTGTACAAATTCTGAAAGTGGAAAAATAAATAAAGGGAATGATATATCAAAAGATAGACGCATAAATCATTTAAAGAATAAGAAGGAAATAATATAGGAAGTGAATAAGCTACACAAGAATGAAAAATAAAATAAGGAATAAATAGAAAACGAAAACGAAAGAAAGGAAGGAAGAAAATAAGAAGATGAAGAAAACAAGAAGAAAATCAGCAGGTCGTTTGTTTCAAATCACAATTTGCAACTCATTCCCGGCTTCACGGAATTCTCCCGCGCTCTCGCTGGCAAATCCTAGTAGCGCGCCTCCGCACACCCCCGTCGCCCTATGGACCAGCCCAGTAGGCGGCACCTGCTTCTTTTGTTTCGTTTTTTATTGTTTCTTTTTTCTTTTTCGTTTTTTCCTGTTTCTTTTCCGTTTTTATTTTTTTGGTGTTTCTTTTTTCTTTCTTCTTTTCAGTTTTCTTATTAGATATTATTTCGAATTTCGAATTTTCATTTTTGAAAATGTTTAAATTTTAAAAATGTTCATATTTGAAAATTGTTCATGTGTAAAAATCGTTCTAAAATAATTTTCGTTCAAATACCTATTTTGTTCACTTTTTAAAAAATCGTTCAAAAATAATTTCCGTTCACAGACTTTTTCTGTTCGCCTTTTAAAATCGTTCAAAAATAGTTTCCGTTCAAATACCTATTTTTGTTCACTTTTTGAAAATCGTTCAAAAATAATTTCCGTTCACGGACTTTTTCTGTTCGCCTTTTAAAGTCGTTCAAAAATAATTCCGTTTAAATACCTATTTTGTTCACTTTTTTGAAAATCGTTCAAAAATAATTTCCGTCACAGACTTTTTCTGTTCGCCTTTTAAAATCCTTCAAAAATAGTTTCATTCAAATACCTATTTTGTTCACTTTTTGAAAATCATTCAAAAATAATTTCCGTTCACAGACTTTTTCTGTTCGCCTTTTAAAATCGTTCAAAAATAGTTTCTGTTCAAATACCTATTTTATCCACTTTTTAAAAATTGTTCAAAATATGTTCACAGCTCTGTTTGCCTTTTAAAATCGTTCAAAAATAGTTTGGGTTAAAATACCTATTTTGTTCACTTTTTGAAAATCGTTGAAAAATAATTTCCGTTCACAGACATTTTCTGTTCGCCTTTTAAAATCTTTCAAAAAAAGTTTCCGTTCAAATACCTATTTTGTTCACTTTTTGAAAATCGTTCTAAAATAATTTCGGTTCATCGCATGAAAGTAATTTGAATGCGCAAAGCATAGTTTAAAAACCAGACCGACGATCGAACCGGTAAGCGCGTCGGTACACCGGTCAGACCGCCGGTTCGTCGGGTTCAGTTGCCGGTTTATTAAAGAGATAGAACAGGGGAAAATATTTATCATCTGTTAATATATTTAAACCTACGTGTACTAATATAACACCAACAACCCACAAACCTGGGGGCTAGCCCTGTTTGTTCCCGCGCACGGCGCTGGAGGGCACAGGTTTGATTCCTGTCCTCCACAATTCTTGACACACCCAAGGACAGGGATTCTGTAATCATCACCAGGTAGTTCCTTTAATTTTAGACTGCAGATGAGAATGAGTTAATAAGGTTACTGCCAGAAATTCCAGCACATCTATGCCAAAATAAGAGATGGAGTATGTGTTAGGCACAGAAGGGCATATGGACCTTAAAAGGCCAGATTAGCAGAGGAATAAGAATCTTAAGCCCTTGATACAAAACCAAGACATCTAAGATCACAAACAACTTTTCCAATGTTCTTAACCAAATTACAACTTTCAGAAATAACCGTTTATTTTTTGCACAAATAAATAAATAACTATTTCTTGACTCTGAATGTCAATTTTAGAATCACAAGCAGAGATATTGCTCCTTCCAGAAAAGTCATGACTAGCAAGTTGGTCATTCTCACCAGATCCATCGATCATGGTATTTAGTTCTTCCAGTTTCTTCTTGAAATAGACATTTAAAATTTCTGTAAATTGTCAAGAATAGTGAACATAACTTCTGCTGGTAAAAGCACCTTGGTAACTCTATACAATTCATGAAAAAATAAGGAAAGAGAAGACCATAATAATCCCCCCTCAACTGGGGAGAGTTACTTTGCGTCAAGTTATGTCATGAATCAAACAGGGGGTAACTCTATGCTACGTCAGATGTGTAATTGACATATTATGTGCCAGCACTACTGTTGATGCTGAAGTAGAAGGTCTTGCGACTGAAGGCGTTCATCGCATAATCGACTCGGATTTGACCTACGTCTGTGTTGAAATGGACCCCATATCCGAAAGCCAACACCAAATCCCGGTTTTCCTTGCCGAAGAGCTGGATTGCCTGCCATATATTAAACGAATAATCATTGACCAAAAAATCACAGCAGGAAGGAAAGTATGATCACAGAAATATCATGGTTCATAAATCAGTAAAAGCATCAACTGCAACTCAGCATTGACATATGCACTAAATTTTCCGTAGTGGGAGTGAGTATGGTCCCCAAGGATGTTTGAAGAGTGTACTATAACCCTTTTCCGATGTGTGCTGTACAGTACAGTACACTGGTGTCAATTGCATAGTCCTTCTGTTAATAAGCTTAAATGCTACCTTCAAAAAAAAACTTAACTGCTTCAGTCAAATCAATGCATTGATTTACTTGGTTCAATCTTCATTCGGTAATTTATGCACCCATGAAATACTTGGATAATTTTCCACTGCAGAGACATCTCTTGGTTATCCCGTACAGAATGCCAAAATTAACTATTTAAGCTTCTAGTTTATTACCGAGTTCGTAATCTGTAACTGAATTTGTAATTTCTAATCAAGTTTAATAGTTTGAGGAATGTGTATATGCTTTCCACACAAAAAAAATTGCACGAATATGATGCAGCTGACTAGCAAGCGGCTGTAAACCAAGCCTCCCATTTTTACTTCATGATATATACTATTCATTTTTTAAACATCAGAAAAGCTTAAGTATCTACCTCATGATTTATACTGCAGTCAGATATTTATTTTATTTTGAGAACAAAAGCGAACATAAATTAGTAAGTACTTAAGCATACAAAGATGAAGTCAAACACTTACCAGGAACATGACGAGCAGATCCTAAATCACTGCCACAGTCCATGAAAAGAGAACCTTCCAGATGTTTAGCCTTCACAGAAACAGATTTTTAGTATCTTATGGATACTCCGAATGGACAAGATTATTACTACAAGAAGATAGAAACTATGAACCGGAATGGATTTCCATTGGTGGTGGATGCTTGAATACTCAATACAGCTCCATGAAATATTTTAAGTGAGAGTACCAAAGGTGAGTTCACTTTATGTAAATTCAATGAAAATTGTGTACATCTCGTACAGTAGTTCCAGTCGTCAACATTAGCCATGAAGGGCTAAAACGAAAATATTTACTGATAAACTAGAGGGATCAAAATGCAAACTGCAACATGCTTCTATTAAGCCTCGATTTGTTTTTAGGGATAATCAAGGTAAACCTATCATTTCTTAACAGACAGGCCAGCAGACATCAGTTTAGTTAAAATACATAGCCACTTCCTTCCAACTAGCCAAAGAAAAGTGAAGTACTTCCATTTGTTGATTACAACTCTTCCTATCACCCCTTCTAGCCACCATAATGATATATTGTAACTTCGTAAGTGGTATGAGCCATTTGGTGTAAGTCTATCAAGCAAAACGCTAGCACAACTTTAGCAACCACAGGAAATGTCCACATTGTACTGGTTGCGTTTTAAGAGATGAAAATGATGTGGCTAAATGATTTCTTCAGAACTTTGGTTCCATTTTATGCAGATCTGATGAAACTTGCACCAGTCAACGACCATAGAAATATAAAATGGATAAGTCATCTGTTAAGTACTAAAAGAAAAGTGAATATATTTTTATAAGACAGGACTTGATATTCTCTAAAGAAGAATCAATTGCAGACCTTCATCTTATATTTCCGTAATAATTTGATTTCTCTTATCTTCTGGTATCAAGAATAAGTATGGTAATTTAAAGAGAGACATTCCCATGTATGCCAACTTCTGAACTCCAACTCTAATTGTATCCTTAGATTATGAATTTTTGTGCAGTCTCTGACTTATTTATTTTGCATGCAGACAACACCTATTATCCCATAACACGATCCATATATGCATCGGGAGAGAAGGTATAAAGACCAAAATGGGTAAAAGAGAAGAAGAAAAAAGTGAAAATTGCATACAGCACATGAGTTATTATGATGACAAAACAAGACAGAAGAAAATATGTACAGGTCTATTTTATTGCATTTTGTTATCCATTCCACATTTGTGTGCAAGTTCCAGTTACTTATGTCCAGGAATTACCAAGTTTGACTTACAAACTGCATAAGTTGTTTTGGGGATTATACATGGCTTCTTATTTACATACCAAAGGGACAGTATATTCGCAGTTACCAACTAGGCACAGTCTTCCTGAACCAACTGCACCCTCATCATAACCCCGGACGCTACCAAGTCCACCTATTGCAAATGCTTGATAGGGTGCCATATCACCCACAATGGAACCCCCTGTTAAGCTGCAGCATACGAAGAGATTAACTAACTTCCACAGAGAGTTCACTGCAGAATAGTAGGCAGATTCAATACCTAGTAACCAAAAATGTTGGCCCCAATTTAATGCCTTTCGAAACAGCACATTTAACTCTGTTGAAAGTTAATGATTTTGGCACCAGTGGCAATCCTTGTTCCATTTGGAAATTAACCTGTCATTGGGAACTATAAGATAAGATCGACGTAGCAGTCAAGTAAAGATGGAGATGAAGTAAACACAAACTTACTCTTAAGAAGCTATTGTCCTTAATATCTGCATAACCAGACCAGATAATGCCATCACAGGAACTGAAGGTGCCAATACTAGTGCCTCAAGAACGAAAAGAAAATATAATGCTCTATGTGTTCTGTTAGTTCTCAATACAAAACCTGACTAAAAGAAACAACAACCCACACCCTAAGGTTCATTACCGAAAGAAATGTATCGAACAGAACACATACTCAGTGGCAAACACAACTAGAAGACCTTTGCTCTCATAGAACGAAGAAGGAAAGGATGATAACCAGGAAAGCTCAAGGGCAGCGTAATCAGAAGTACAGATGATACCATTAATTGGTACCTAGGCATTAAGCTGGAACTAGATAAATATCGTTCAAATGTTCAAACAAATGCTTGAATACGGAATTAGGTTTTCCATAACTTACACAGAATATAATTCTCTCTGCTGCAGAGGAAATGCTATAAGGATGAATTTCTGCCAGAGCGTCATGACTGCATTGTTTGTAAATGTTTCTTGCACAAGACAAGTTGACTAGGGAAGTTGGATTAAATAACACATATCATCAGAAACAATGTACTAATGCAAGGTGATACGAGGTGAGAAATTCAGCAAAGCAAACAGACAAACATCAAGTCATCAACTAATATGGCATTTCAAGGGTGTCTGCTAGTCAACAAGAACTGAAGGAACAACACAAACATGCCAGTACAGTTGCAGATCCATCTTGAATTCTCTAATTACTGATTCTGGAAGAGTTAACTAAAAAAAGATCTCCTGGTCAGTTTTCTAATATTACCCTTGATCTACAGGGAAATTCTACCATACAATCTACCTGACACCTGTATTTTGGCTCTCTCTTTTTAGATACCGTATTGACAGATGGAAGACAGATTGACCGCCTCATGAACAGACGACAGAAGGAGTAGTTGTCCATCTTGCCATAGTGTATAATATGGGGTAGGTCATCAAGCTTCAAGGCTTATGGCCTCACTGACTATAGCTCATTAGGATAAACGAGCTCGTTGATCTGCATTTTTACTATCTAACGGAACAAGAAACTAAACACTTCAAAAAGCTAAAGAAAGTTCGCAAATCACATCAGATGATCAAATTGTACACCTGATTACACTACTGGTTCTCACATTAGATGGTTAGAACCCCACACAAGGAACTCCTCTTATGCTACATCGAAATGGCACCGACAGTTCTCAAAAACATCCCAGATGAGGAAACAGTTTTCACTGGGGCATTTTCACAAACACAAGCGCGGGTCCCTGACCTCGAGCCCCGTACTCCCACACTACGGCCACTGTATTTCGGCGCAGGCATTCTCGCAAATACCCAGCACGCAACGCGAGTTCGTATCTCAAGTTCCCAACCCATGCGACAAGAAGAAAGTAGCAGCACAATTGCACAAAGCAGTAGAGGTGTGGGTGTGAGCGAGCGGGGATTGCTGACCTCGAGATTGTGGAGGAAGTAGTGACGGGCGAGCGTAGAGAGGCCGCGAGAGCAGAGGTCGGCCACGAAGGTAAGCGGCGCTGGATCTTTTTTCTTGCCGGACGCCATGGACGGCGGCGGGGAAGGCAAGCTGGAAGAGAGAGAGAGAGAGAGAGAGAGAGGTCCGTGGTACAGTCTCGGGTACTACTTCTGAGTTCTGATGGACACGTTCCACAACCTCCCTATACGTGACAGAGTGGAGACAAAAAAACAGTGCGTGCGAAGTTCCATACCCATCATGAACAGAACAACATCTTCATAGTAAGATTGTTCACCAACACTCCAACAGATAACATAGTACTCAACAGCTTACAGCAAAACAAAACAAATTGGACCGACTACTAGTGCTCGTTAGTTATCGAAAGCAGTAGCATCGTCTTGATGACTTGATTACTCAGTCGGAGTTCTTGCCGTTGCCATTGCCGGTGACCTTGCCCTGGCCGCCCTGCGTCATGGAGGTGTTCCCGGCGGCCTTGCCCTGGCCGCCCTGCGCCTTGGAGGTGTTCCCGGCGGCCTTGCCCTGGCTGCCCTGCGCCTTGGAGGTGTTCCCGGCGGCCTTGCCCTGGCCGCCCTGCGCCTTGGAGGTGTTCCCGGCGGCCTTGCCCTCGGACTGCACCTTCTTGGCGCCGTCGGGCTTGCCCTCCTCCGCTGCCTTTGCACGGCTGTTGCGAGCCAGCTGGTCCGGGGTAGGCCCCTCCATCTTGCGTAGACCAGCCTCGAAGGCGGATTTCTTCACGCGCCCACCGTAGGCCTTGCGACCCGTCTTGGCACCACCCGTCATGGCACAAACCTGCAGTCGGAAAAGCAAGATGAAGAGATCAGAAGAGGTAAGATTCAGAAATACAAATCGGAAAGCACGAACAGGAGAAAAAACGCATGGAAAAACCGATCGAAGCCACAAACAGCAAGGAACGCGATCGTGTTTCTGTGCCTCGATCAACAACAGAGATCAGTCGGTACCTAAAACCACCTCAAAACCTTGACGCATGTGGACAAAAACAGTAAAACGGAGAATAACCGTACCACGTATACTCCACCATATAACATGTATTCGATCTTCGTATCAAAATGACCACTCGGGTCTGAAGAAAAACGAGCAGACGGAACCGAGTAGTTCGAAGCAAGAAACTATCCCGATCTGTGAACTGCACCGAAAACAACACCACGCAAGGACGGACAAAAGCGAGCAAACACAAAAGACTAGCACCCCTTCATGCGAGCGAAACAGATCAATTAACCTATCTAAAGCAGAGAGAATCTGAGCAGTTGCGCCGCAAGAGCTCAGAGCAGAGATCCTACGCCGACAAAAAAAAACACGGAATTAGTGAAACAACAACATCCTCGCGACGGTGTTCGCTTGAAGCAGCACAGATCATGCTCTGCCTCGATCGTCAAACCTCTTAACCTCAAGAAGAAAAACGCAACCACATACAGAGGGAAAACCAGGTCGCGACATCCGACTAAAGAGCACACGAATCTAAAACTACCGACGCGGAAGATCACGATGAGTAACACAAAACGACTGCATCACAAACCCACGAAATTACACAGAGCAAGATTGGGAGGGAGACGAGACCCACCTTCTTCGGTCGCCTGAGTGAAAAGCGAGAGGGGTGAGGGGATCAGAGGGAGAAAGCCTTGTGCCTTGCAGCGTGGTGGTGTTTTCTTGATCTTCCATTTCGTGGGAGGGCTGGTTAGTTTAAATAGCCGGAGGATCCCAAGCTGAGGTACGTGTCCCGGTTTTTCAGGGAGAAATCGTGGCCGTTCGTTCGGATTGGATTCTCTCTCTACGATCCAGATCCTTGCACCATTGAATCCGTGTGACCGCTGCTTAATCAGAGCGCAGGACACCACCGCGCAAATGGTGCCTGTGGGCCCCACTGCACCGGCTCAACTTACGACGTGCCAATCCTGTGTACCGGCGTGACCACGATATTTCTTTTTCGTTTTGTTTTGAGGGCAAACATATTTTTGTTTTCGTGAGAGGTAGTCACGGTGCATACCCCGTTTGCAGATTTAGGTCTTGTAGATCGCATTGCCTGATTCATGGCTCCAAGATGACCCAACCCACATTACTTGTTCAGTTGCTCCTATTGCCCTTACTCTTATGTTTCCCTTAAGAATTCTAATAAGAAATAATAATTTCACGCTTACTGCTCCATTTTCATTACAGTTCGTTTGGTAGGCATTATTCGAGACGGAATCAAGAAACTCGTTTATGATTCTATACTCAATCTGTTTGGCTATCATAGAATTGAACATGTCATTTCATTTGAATTATAGCAAATGCCTATTATCTTGTGTCAATTCCTTTTTCTAACCCTGTCATTTCATTTTTCAAATGAATAATTTCATTTCTGGCAAATGAAATGAAATGATGGGTGCCAAACGACCTCATGGATTTTCAAGGAGTAGGTTACTTTATTTTTGTTCATCTCTCGATTGTCATATATTATGTATAACCAATAATCATACAAACGTGGTGTTGCAGACCGAAGTATTGATGCATTAATCGATCAAATGACTATTATATCATGGTCAAGCATGGCATAACTCATGGGTTTCATCCCTTCTTATCCTTTTTTTAGTGACGAGATACATGTCTGTACTGTATATTTTTTCGAAGTCAGACAATATAATTTTTTACTATGGTTATGGAGAAAATTATATTAAAAAATTGTATAGATTTATTATGAAAATGTATTTAATGATCTATGTAAGAAGATTGACCCGGCACCGTAAAGGTTGGTAGTTTTTCTAAATGCTTGGTCAAACTATACATGATTTGACTTTTGACACATACGCTTTTTTTAACGAAACAGAGGGAGTAGTTTTATTAATCTCTATGCGTATGAATACTCCTGGTCCCAAGTTTCAGGAACTTGCATAAAACAATATTTAAGTTTCAAAGAATAAAATAAAATGGGGACATATAGATTGAGGAGAAGCTTGTCCAAATTTTCGAAAAAAATAATAAAATTATAAAAATGGGACTTCCATAGTCCAAGGTTAGTCAATGTCAAACTTTGTAAAATTTGATAGATTATATAGAAAACATATCAACACCTACAATGTACATTAAATATTATTCAAATCGTTTTAAAACATGTTTGGCCAAACTTTCAAAAGTTTGATTTTCGAAAAAAGCTCATAACGCAGGGTAAAGGGAGTTTGTTTCGAAATTTGCGTCCACTCTTTAGAAGAAAGTTTTTGTCACCCAGATTACTGTTCATTCATAATCGGAGTTCAGGGGTTTAGAAAATTTGTCCAAGCATATGCATCAAAACAAAAGCCCTCTCCTGTGGTACTCGGATGGGTTGAGAAGAAATAGGAAAAACAACTTAGCATTTATACTACGTACAGTACTAGTTTGAGTCGTGCCGTAGAAAAGGCTGAGGCGCACAGGCAGGCTCGAGTTCAACGTGCAGGTGCGTTGCGGGTCTCGTGCTATGTTGGACGCGGCTGCCAGCGTCCAGTCGAAGCGCACGGTGGCCGAGGCGCTGGTACGCAGCGTAGGTGGCATACTGGCATGCGTTTGTTGCGGCGATGGCCCTGCAGGCCGAGTTGCGTGGGGCGGACTCCTTTCAGAATTTGTGCATTTATTGCTTACTTTTCTTAATACTAGGTGAAGTAATGAAGCACTTGAGATTTTAACTTTCCTCGGTTGTAAGGTATACTAGTAATGTTTGATTAACCGGGAGTAAGTAATTAAGAGAAGTTTTGTTTACATAATTGAGGACGTGCTTATTCTTTGTAACTCGACCACGATGGAAAACGATAAGATGACGTACACATGCGGGTCCCACTTGTCCCCGTAGGAGACAGCCAAACAGAATCCTACTCGTTCCCTTTTAACGCTTGATTGGGTCGCAAGTTTGCGACAACCACGTAGTTAACCAATTAATCTAGCCTAATAAAGGGGTCAAATTAATGATTAGATCAACACTTGGCCGACGATGCAGGAACCACGTAATTACTCGTCCTATGGTGGTAATTTAGTTAAACTAGCGGTGTGCTCGTGCGTTGCCACGGAAAAGTAGTTTATGAGTTACTCTCTCCGTTCACAAAAGGATGTCTCAATCTTTTCTAGATTTGTATGTATGTAGACATACTTTAGTTTGTAGATACATCCAAATTTAGATAAGGTTGAGACATCCTTTTATGAATGGAGGGAGTAGTATATTACTTTAAAAAATATAAGTATTGGTTATTTATGTGTTTGGGAATAATGTACGCTTCACGCGTTACTATGGTGCACCTCTCATAGGTCATAACTAAAACACGAAATGAAGAAACTATAAAAAATACACTCCAAAGAAAAATCAAATCTATTAACTGAAATCTCGACTTCTTGTGAAGCCGCTCCCTCTTACCGAGTCCACAGTTTCCCTTCAAAATTTACAAATGGACACATCCCAAAAAAACTTGTTGTTGGAGACCAGAGACAAATTGGAGGTGAGCCACACAACTCAGCACCTCTATCTTTGCCCTTTCTAACTCATCAAGTGTCGAGCCGTCTAGATCCTCGCCTAGACGCCTCCCCATCATCTAGGAGTTTGTTCATTATGTCATCATGGTCGCAACCAAAAATGGTCGAGGTGAGTTCGTGGTATTTATCTTGAAGTAGCTCGATAATGCATCAAGCTATAATATGGGTGCACTTTTTCCTCATTTTTTGCATGGCTTTTATCCTACTTATACATTGTTATTTATTTTCTAAGAAGCATCCCCTTCAAATCCTCCACTTCACCTCTCTATTTTTTTTCATTTGTAGTCTATAACTTCCTGATTTTATTCAGACTATGTTTTCTTTTAAGCAAAATTTGTATTTGAAGTTGCTAAAATTAATTTCAAAATGTTTGATTTCTCAGTATTATTATTTGGGTCTGGTTTGGATGTAACATTTTTTCTCAATATTATTATTTGGGTCTTGTTTGGATGTACATGTTTCTTTCTCAGTATAATTATTTGGCCTTCTTCCAAAGGCAATAGAAAACCGATATTTTTTATTGCTTTATTTTCCTCCTTCCAAAGGCACACTAGCCCACCAAAGCCCTAGGCTATCCAGTACCATAGCCCAGCCCAGCTAGCGAGTCTAGTTTTCGCAAAAAAAAAGGTAGCGAGTCAATCGTGCGTATTGTTAACATACAAGAAACGGGGGAGTTGGACGTACCAACGTACGGACACCAACTCCCCTTGAATAATATAAAGATGATCAGATGAATAATATAAAGATGATCAGATGAGGGTAATATTTGGCTTTGAGAACTCGAGCACATAAAGAGTTAGGGGCATTGATCAATCTCCAGACTTGTTTTGCAAGCATGGCCAAATTAAAGGAGTGGAAATCTCTGAACCCCATTCCTCCTTCATCTTTTGGGTAACATAATTTCCACCATGCTAGCCAATGCATTTTATTGCTATTGTCATCATCACCCCACCAAAATTTAGCTATAGCATCAGTCATACGTTTACAAATCCCCTTCGGAAGCTGGAAAACCGACATGGCATAGACAGATATTGCTTGAGCCACAGCCTTCAACAGAATTTCTTTTCCTCCAATAGATAACAATTTTTCTTTCCAACCATTGATGCGCATAATGATTCTTTCAATAAAATGTTCAAAGCAGTCACTTCGGTCTGCTCCTACTAACGCAGGTAGACCAAGGTACTTATCCGATAAAGCTTCTGTATCGATATGAAGGGCTTCACAAATTTCTGCTCTCACCAGAACATTAGTATTCGGAGAGAAAAAAATGTTTGATTTTGCTAGACTCACCAGCTGTCCCGAATTAGCACAGTAGGTATCCAACACTTGTTGTAAGGAAGTTGCATTATTCATATCCGCTTTCATGAGAATAAGAGAGTCATCAGCAAATAAAAGGTGTGAAACTGACGGTGCATTTCTGCACACTCTTACCCCATCGATGCCACCAACTTCTTCTTCGTACAACAATAAACTGGATAAACCCTCCGCACAAAGGAGGAACAGATACGGGGAGAGAGGATCTCCCTGGCGAAGACCTCTAGTAGGGACAAACATATCCGTCTCTTCAGAATTAAACCTCACTTGATATTTGACAGAGCGTACACAAGCCATCATCATAGAAATCCATCTTTCATCGAAGCCCAACCTTCTCATCATGTTTTCCAAAAAAAATCCACTCCACCCGGTCGTATGCTTTGTGCATGTCCAACTTAACGGCACACGTACCATTAGCCCCTGTCCTCTTATTTTTAATGGAATGAACACTTTCATAAGCCACTAGTACATTGTCAGTAATAAGCCGGCCAGGAACAAAATCACTCTGCATGGGGGATATAACCTCCGGTAGAATTTCTTTCAGACGTATCGCCAACATCTTAGAGATGATTTTATAGATGACATTGCAAAGACTTATAGGGCGAAATTGAGTAATCATCTTGGGAACATCCACCTTTGGTATAAGAACCACCGTCGTGTCATTGGTTGTAAGTTGGGTTGTTATTGGAGACTTCGTGATCCATCAGAGATAACGCAGTAAAAGTTTGTGACAAAAAAATGTATCATACTCGACTATTTCTGGAGTACTGCACAACAAGATCGATTCCTTTTTTTTTTTTTTGACGGGACAAGATCGATTCCTTGTAAACCAAGAAAGAACTGTGTGTGCCAGCCTGGCGTCGTTTAGCGGAAGCGCCGGTGGTTTAGCGAGTTAAGCTCTTGCGCGGAGTCGTCCGATTAAAATACGGAGCAAGTTTCCACGCGGGCCGACGCTGGGCCAATGAAAACCGGCCCAAGCAGTTGGGATTGGGATTAAAATACGGAGTACGATCCGGTTGCAAACAGAACTTGTATCCGAGTTCTACACGCGTCCAGTTGCAAACTTGAACGAGATTCGATGGAACACTTCAGTCTTTATTTAAGCATCAGGAGCGCCGTACTACCAGTATAATAATAGCAAAAGGAGATCTACTAGTTTCTTCTCCCATAGAGAACGTTTACTACTAGTTCATCCTCGTTTCGTAAACATGGACACAAAGACTACTTCAAGTAGCAGGTACGTTCCCAAATTCCAGGCTATTGATTTGTGGTTTAGTTCCCTTCCGAGCTATCGCTAGTACTCCTATTATCCCTAAAATAGCATGTACTAATTTTTTGGACATGCTTATTACTCAAAAGTAATATTTTCTTCTTTTCTTACTCTAGTACTAGTTCTAGACTTGTAGCTTCTTCTTTTCCGAAAAGTTGTTTTGGCACAAATCCGGTGGGTAATTTTAGGATGCAATGTCTCATATCCAGGACCAAACGGCAACAGAAACCGAAGAATCCCATGAAGAAGTTTTTGTTTCTTTTGAAATACAAGGTCGGGTATCAAGTTTCCGGTAAACACAAGGCTACTGGACCAAAGAAGATATTGACGCTATGCATTCACGACGAGTATGGCACCAGTCTGATTCCTCGAAATAAGTATGCCACCAGTGCATTGGCTAAGCCTGCGGTTATACTAAAATCAACTGCGCTAAGGCGGGAAGTAAAGCTTCGTATCCAGAGGCGGAAGCTTCTATGGGTCTATGAAGACGTCCTGCCCAACATACGTAAATGGGCAGCTTTCGAGGAAAATGCTGAGACCATGGCACGGCTGCATCATACCATGGACAATGCAATAGAGAAGTACACCACCCGACGCCTGCAAACCGGGTTGTTTTATGTGATCCCGGATATGCATGATTTTACGTTTACGGTTCGCAGTCATCTGTACGGCGACAGTGAATTCTTGAGAGATCTGTGGAGAAAAAAGAGACTGGAGCGCAAGATGAGACAAACTAACCAAAAGTTATGCAAAAGTTCTAAAAGAGTTGAGCAATCTGATATATCAGATAGAAGTCTTCCCTCCACTCTCGTCGCGACGGTGAAATTGTGTGGCATGAGGCACACATTTGGCTTGCTACTTGTAATTGTCTTAGCTTCGGCGATAGTATACCTGTAATTAACCATTTATTTGTGTTGACGTGGTACTACTACTTTCTTTTTTATGGTTTGATGCATTTTCTTTCTCATGAATTAAGAAATAATCATCCACCAATGTTTATTCCCATACAATGAGTCATACCACATTTTTCTGACAGATTAACTAACATATGACGTGCGCTGCAAGATGATGACACCTCGGTAGGTAGGTCGCGATATCAAAATAATTGTGGAAACGACTTTGTTTTTCTAATCGTATATTATGGATTTCAGGTTTAAAATATGCACATACATGATAGTCTCTTATGTGAATACGTGATTTAAAATGGGGAAGTCGCCAACTATATAGTTAATACTTTGGAATATATCAAAAAATTATGTGCAAATCCTACTACTAGAAAGTGCAACCGCCCACTTTCCTGATTTCAATCATGATATTTTTTTCGAAATTTTCAATCATGATATTACACACAATTTTAAGATAAACATTTAACTGAACAAAAATGAATTCAAGACGCCAACGAGACTTACATACTAGAGTAAAACAAATAATAAAACTCAAACGCAACATTTGCTCTTTCATGTTGTCAAAGCCAATGCATACTTATTGCTGGACTGCATTGCGTGCATGTGGTCACGACTGGTTCTGCAAAAGGCCAGCTGTTCGCCAACTGAACTCTGCAAAAGGCTAGCATGTCGTCGGGAGATTTGTCAGGACAGACGTAGTGTGGCAGGGCAAAAAGGCTTTTGTCAGGATCATGTCGGGTACTCCCAGCCATATTCCTTTGCATTAATGGTGGATGCCTCGAGGTGGGATTAAGCAATTAGTCGGGCGTGCATGCAGCCCAAGCAGGACGCGTCTATAATTTTTAGAAAATTAATAACGCTGTGTCTTTTTGTGCCGCAAATTAATAACGATCTGTAATACTCGACGCACAGCATGCGCCAACGGTGAAAAATAGATAACGTGATGACACGTCAGTACATTGATCCCAACTCATTTACAGTCGCCCGGTCGCTGGAGCAACAAACGGATCAAATCTGCACCGAAGCGTTCTGCCGTCATGTTGCATACCAGTTCTGATATGAGCATTATACGCCCTTGTCTTTAACATACAGTAGTAGTATATGGCACCAAGGCTTTTGGCTAAACTACGATATATCAGAACAAGGGTCACTTGACGGGCTTCGATTTACCCAAAATTTGGAATCGTTGGACGTACGATGAACCGTACAATTGTAAAGTATAAAGACCGTCGATCGCAAGCTGGAATTTTTATTTGTCGCAGCACGGTTATTTTTACAGCGGCCAACGACAGTTAGTCCTTCAGAGACGGAAATTTATAATGGTAGACCGATCGAGAGGTATATGCACCGCGCCTACACGAACTTGGCGAGGATGTGCAAACACATCCAAGTACTTCTGGATTGTGGTCCACTGGGCCACCAACTTGGCTCCCATGTGCATTTAGCCCCAAACCCTATGAGCTGACGACGCGTGGCGACGCGTGGCGTGACACGCTGGCAAGGCCACACGCCTGGCGATGTATTTTTTGCTGAAAACCCCCTCTGTTTTATCAGTCCGTGTAATCTCGTCCTTCCTTCTTCTGTGCTGCAGATAAATCCAAATCGAAATCCAAATCAGGCGACACCGTGGTTCCTAAATCGGGCGCTGGCGACGGCGAGGTGCGGGCTGCGGCTGCGGCGGCGGCGGCGGTAGCGGGACTTTGTACTAGTGGTGCGGTGGCGGTAGCGGGACTTTGTACTAGTGGTGCGGCGGCGGCGGGGAAGAGTAGGAGGCGGTTCCCAATGGATTTCTGCAAGGGAGAGAAGGGAGAGCACAGCGCTTTCGCCGGCGGGAGCGGTGGCGACGCACAGCCGTGAGCTAAGGAGACCTCTGTCGTCTATTGGAATCAGGGGACGGAGCAGGTACTCTATCACTTCCCCCTGCTGTTTTCTTGTTGTGCTTCTCTTTTCAAGTGCAGGAATTTGGGCATTTGCTCGGTGTAAATTTGTGCTCTGAACCTGTTGTGCTTGCTTGCTTCTGCAGTCAGCTCGGCGTTCGGTCGTACGAGAACACCATTGCAATTGTTCCATGTTGGTGAGGAAGGTAGGAGAAGAAAATTTTGGTCTGCTCAAGCAAGTTGAAGAACTGCAATCCGAGGTGCAAAGAATGAAGGAAGAGAACTATGAAGGCTCACAGGGCAGAGCTGAGGTGGAGGGATAAGAAAGAAATAGGGGCAGCAATATTTGTAGGGTTATTTGCGTGTGTGTATGTTGTTACTGCACTGATGATCAGAGGATTAGTGTGATGTGATGACCATCAGTTGCACCATTGTTTCCTGAATGAAACCAGTGAATGTGACATATTTGTATGATTGTGCATGTGCTAGTACTGGCAGTTCTAATATTTTGAATATGATTGAAATTTAGACATGATGCACTGAGAACTTGACAAATTGACAGTGTAACTGAAAATTCAGTGCATTTAGTACACGACATTACAACATGGTTCTCATTCAGTTAACTTAAACCTGGTGAAAGTGCATGTGTTGCCCCATGCGTGGTTTTGGTAATTAATGACCAGGGGCGGACCCAGCGAATATATTTAGTGGGGGCACAAAGTTTGACTGGGGGCATTTCTATTGTAAATTCAAAAATTTCAGATATTTTTCTTTAAACTTTCAAAGGATTTGCCAAATTTGAGTGGGGGCATAGGCCCCCACTCAGCCCTTCTTGGGTCCGCCCCTGTTAATGACAATCCTTATGGACTAATGTTTGCATTGAGATATACTTGTAGATCTTGTCCATAAGAAAAGATTGGAGTTCATGTGTTGGACTCTAGAAGATTACATGATGACCAAGGTTCCATCAAAGGGTTTATATGAAGAATGGTCATGTGAAGAGTTGAGCATATTACAAGTATGTCTTGAAGGATTCAAGACATCATCTTCATGAAGACGAAGCTAAGCGAGGCTCTCCCATAATGGTGTATGGGGGAGTATTTGGAGAAGTCGTTATCAAGCATGTGCTAACAAGCGCAATCAAGAAAGGTGGTCCACTTGAAGAGATCAAGATCGTCATCATCTAGCTCAAGTGGAATGCGCAAGGCAAAGGTATGATCTTGATAGGGTTTCTATTTTACCGGTCTCGTGGTGTTAGTGGGAGACCAGGTTATAGGATAGACGGCGTACTATCAAGAGGGGCTCTCAAGTGAGTAACTTGATCGTATCTTTGTGGAGAGCTCAAACCTCTGCATACTTGGCATATCATCTTTCTTGTTTCTTATTTGGCTTTTATCCATGTGAGAATTTAGAGATTGTGTTCATCTCCATACCAAGCTCTAGTTCACCGAAAACGGATTTCGTATTGAAAACTTGTTGCGTTTTCGGTTTTGGAGGTTTTGCCAGTTCATCTTTTTATAGAGAGGTTTTACCTCTCTACATTTGATTTCCTCCTCGCATGATGGACTATGATGTTTCTATGCATGATCTTGTAATGCTCCTCATTGCGATTCTAACAAACCCAAGATCATCGAAATCGGAGTCCGGATGGAAAACTTGTTGTGTTTTCGTGTTGGAAATATTATCGGTTTATCCAGGAGGAAAGTTCCACACCTTCCCATGTAGGAAAGCTCTTGTCGTTATCTTTCCAACCTCGTTGGTTTCATCCCATTTGGAGTTTTCTCGCAAAAGTTATGGGCGGTTGTTTTTCGGGCTCTGGGTGGCCAGCCCCCAGGCCGACCCGGCCGGCTCCCAGGCCGGTCTGCTCGGGTCCCCCCGCCGGTTTCCCAGCCGGTTTAGGCCGGCCTGCATGCCGGACTGCTCGGGTACCCGACCGGCCCCCCATCCAGTCTATGCCGGCCAGAGTGCCGGACATCTCGGCCACCCGGCCGGTTCCCTAGCCGGTCAAGGCCGGTTTGGATCGACCACGTGGCTGGCTTCCCAGGCAGCCAGGCCGGACCTCCCGCCGGTCTATGCCGGCCCAGAGGCCGGTTCCCTCGGGTGGCAAGCCGGCCCTCCAACCGGTTTATGCCGGCCCCAAGACCGGATCCTCCCTGCACTGCACAATGGTCATTTTTTAGGGGAACCTTTTTAAGGGAGTTTCTTCCCCAATGGTTCCCCAATCTCTTAAGCACGTTTTTCCCTTCTCTCACCTCCATTGTTGACCTTTGGAAAAGCTTGCCTTCCTCTCAATCCCTCCCATGCTTCTTGCATATCTTTGAGGGAAAGTGAGAGGACATCTAGATCAACATTTCCACCAATCCATTCCTCCTCTAAGTGAGGGGAACCTAGTTGATCTTAATCTTGGAGTTCTTGGTGCATCTCCTTTGTTCTTCCTCTCTTATTCCCCCATAAGCATTTGTTGCTTTGTTGGAATTTGAGAGTGAAGGACTTGAGCACTTCTTGTGTTCTTGCCATTGCATTGTGTTGCATCGGTTTGCTCTCTCCACGAGGATTCATGGAAGTTGAAAGTTTGTGAACTTGTTACTCTTGGGTCTTTGGACCCTAGACGCCCGTGGGGTGGTTGAGACCCTTGTGTGGTCACTTGTAGCTGTTCGGGAGCCCCCAATCCCGTTGTGGGTTGTGCCCCGGATCGTTGTTGAAAGGCTCCGGATTTCCGCCTCGAAGGATTCCGATAGTGGAAGGTGAACCAAACCTTTGTGGTGCGGTTCATCGGAGAAGAAGGTGAAACCTTTGTGGTTGTTGAACTATTGTGTTGGTTCACACCTCTCCAACGAGACGTACTCCCCTAAGAAGGAGGAACTCGGGAATACATCCTCATCTCCGCGTGTCTCGGTTATTTCTATACCCGAGCTTTTTACTTATGCACTTTACATTGTGATAGCCTTCGTGCTTGAAGTATTCTTGTTGCTATCACCTTGTTGCTTGTCTTGCTTAGCATAAGTTGTTGGTGCACATAGGTGAGCCTAGTTTACTTAGGTTGTTGGCTTGTTAATATAAACACCTAGTTTTATTCCGCGATTAGCAAGCCTAAACCGGAAAAGTTTTAATCGCCTATTCACCCCCCCCCCCCTCTAGGCGACATCCTTGTCCTTTCACCTGGCAACATTGTCAGGATTACAGAGTACAAATCAAAAGATTGCAACATGGTTCTTCCAGAAGTAGCATTGCACTGGGGATTTGAAATGTAAAGCATTACATCTTGCATTCACTAAACTTAAAGAGCTGGTGCATCTTGTGAAACTGGCATTTCTTCTCCTACCGAATCTGGTGGCATGTCATTCAGGTCAGGGACTGTAGGAGCCATCTGTTGGCCATTATTGCCGAACAATAGGTGGTGAGCACTGCCTGGCCCTGTATTGTACCCTCTTCTTCTTGTACTGGATGGAGCTCATATACCAGATGTGCTTGCTTCTGTGCTTCTCTTTTCAGGTCTTGTTCTTCTTGTACCAGTGCCACTTGGAGTTGATCTTCCTCTAGTACTACCATTGGCACTTGGAGCTGTTCTTCCTCTGGCTGTGGTATTGTTGCTCCTTCTTCCTGTCAAATTGCCCCTAGTGCTAGCCGTAGTCAATCTGCTTCTTGGTTCAGGTATATGGATTCTCTGGCAGCAACAATAAATGCATTTTCTTCAGGTAAAGGGATTTTGGCCCTTCTAACTGGAGCATGAGCCCTATCCTGGAAACAAGTATAAAACTATGAAAACAAGTACTCCCTCCGTTCATAAAAGGATGTCTCAACTTTATCTAAATTTGGATGTATCTACACAATGCAGTTGTTGGACCACTCCATGAACTTATCTAGTTTCTTCTTTATTTTTGGACAAATTGTCCCTGACCACTTCTCTGGTTCTTGTTGCTTGCTGACAATTCTTTGCACAATCTTGTAGAAGATTGACTCCAGCATTGACAATACTGGCATCTCTCGTGATTCTAAAATATAGCTGCAAGTGACAATGAACATTAGTATCTAAAAAATGCAGGAGACAACAAAAAAATGCAGACAAGTGTATTCTAAAATATACCTGTTGAAAACTTCACAGTGGTTATTTAGCAGCATGTCACACTTTGGGAAATCACTGAAAAATGCCTTGACCCATGTGTTGGGTGGATGTTCATCAACCCAATTGAAGGCATCTTCACTGTCAGTTTTTAGCTTATCCATCTCGTGGTTGTACTTCACAACATTTGTAGACCTAGCAATTGCCGACATGTGATTCTTCAGGACTTCACCTTTGTGGCCAGCCTTCTGGAAATTTTGATGGAAGTGCCTAACACAGAAACGATGTTCTGCATCAGGGAAACCTTTTTTACTGCATTTATTAGGCCCTTCTGTTTATCACTCATAATTGTCCAAGGAGCTGTGTTTGTGATATTCAGATCATCCCTAAGAGTTGTCAAGAACCACTCCCAAGAGCTGGTGCATTCTACTTCAACTAACCCCATGGCAATTGGGAAAATGCAGTCGTTTGGATAAATTCCGACAGCAGTAAGCAACTGTCCTTTGTACTTTGTTTTCACATGGCACCCATCCACACATATGAAAGGTCTACACCCTTCCAAGAACCCCCTTTTGCAGGCATCATATGACCAGTACAATGTTGCTAGATGTTCTTTGGGAACTGCATCTGTGCTATCTTTTGCTTTGTTTGTGGAAAGAAAGAATTTTGATCCTGGATTAGATCTTCTCAGCTCCTGACCATAGTCCCACAATTGACTGAATTGGTTGTCTTCATTACCATGTATTCTCAGCAATGCTTCTTTCCTTGCCCTCCCAAGTTTCCATCTGTTGGGGCACATATTAAATTCTCTTTGTACTTTCGTTGCAAAACTCTTCAAATCCATCTTTCTGTTGTCTATAAATTCAGTTATGAAAGCATCACAAAGAAAGTTTGCAGTCAATGCCTTCACCTCATAGCTTTTTCGACAAGTGTGATTCGGAACATATGTTCTGACAGTGAATGCACCATTTCTAATGTCCTTTGCTGCTTTCAGACGCCAGGTGCATCTAGGCTTACACACTGCTTCAATTCTGTTGGGCTCATTCCTTATCTTGTTCACCTTTACTCTATTCCTGATGCTATAATTCTGCAGAGCCTGTCTGACTTCCTTCGCATCACTAAAGGCCATCCCCAGTTTGAACTCAGGGTTTTTCATGTCAACTTCAGGATTAAAAGCTCTGAATTTGTTCAGCAAATGCCCCTGCACTTCTTCTGTCAAATTCAAATTATTATCTTCAAGAATTGTATCATCTTCTATGTCTGCAACTTCTTCATGCTCATTATTATCTTCCACCTCCTTGTCCACATTTGCAGCAAACAAGTCGTCATCACCATCTGCTGCTTCGAAATCACTGTCTATCCACTCTGAATCGTCGCTGCTGTCATCTGAATTTTCTTCAGCACGAGCAAAGTCTTCAAAGGTTTCACATCCAGCAGAAACAGATGTGGCTTCAATATCATGCTGCCGAACTGAATTCACTTGATCTTTGCGTCCAAGAGGTGGACTGACAACCAATTCAGGCCGGAGACACTTGAGGAAGCCAGTGTGATCAAGAAAAATGACGACTGTTTTGTCTTCGTTGACAGATTCAGTCATAGCAACAATGTCTTCATTTGTCTCTATGCAAACAAGGCCATCATCGAGAGTGTAACCAGGTGGCTCCAGTACACCTGCATTCTACCATCCCTCACATAGTCCATCTGCTTCAACAACTCGTTTATCCAAGTAATTGACCACGTTTGAGTACTGCAGTAATCCCAATGTTCAACAGAGCATGATGCATAATCAAGCTTCTCTCTTAATCCACAGAAGAAACCATTATGGTGAAGTTCAACACTGAATAAAGTGGAATCATTTCCTGCAGTTTCATATATGCAAAATTAGTCACTTATTGGACCATATCCGAGACAGTTCGCATGGAAAAATCGAAACAGAGCATATAGCTTACAACCAAATCGTCCCAATTTGCAACCTTTCTTAGTTTTTCATGTTCCCTACGACATATCCACGCAATTACAAGTTCTAATCCATGGTTTCTATACGAAAAAAATCACTACTTTCATCTGTTTGAACCAGGGCATATCCACCCCCAACAAATCCGCACGATTTGCAACCTACATCAAATTTCCATGGGTTCTACAACATATACACGCAAAATGAAGGCCTATCCATGGATCCTGCGGCATTCAATTGAAGGCAAACAAACCCTACCTTAAACCCACCCTGCCCGAGAAGAGAAATCGAAGAAAGAAGGGGAAGGAAGATATCGAACCAAGAATGGCATTCAATTGAAGGCAAACAAACCCTACCGTAGTCCGGGGGGTACACCAAGAATGGCCGGATGTGAGGGTCGGGCGGCATGTCGACGAAATCGAAGCCGGTCTTGGGCGCCGGCGTGGTCGAGGTGGGTGGCAACTGATCGTCCAGAAAGAGAAAAACAACCGCGGCGTCGTCGAGGTGGGAGCAGGTATGGTTATGCAAAGTTGCCCAGGCGGACGGGCTTCCAGTTCATATTTTGTAATCTTATACAGGGGGTAAATGCAAAACTGCAGCACCGATCATGCCCAGCGTGTTACCTATCTGTCACTTTTGAGCCCAGTTGGACACGATTGGGCCTAAATGCACATGGGAGCCAAGTTGGTGGCCCAGTGGACCACAATCCAGAAGTACTTGGATGTGTTTGCACATCCTCGCCAAGTTCGTGTAGGCGCGGTGCATATACCTCGATCGAGAAAGACGAGATTTGAGCGAACCTACCGTGTGGTCAGGTGGAGACTGGTCTGATGATGTGTGCCCGCAGCTCCAAGCAACTATGTTTGCATCTCCTGCCCGTGGCACGTCAGTAGTCAGTACACGCCTACCCGCCTGCCGCTGAAGCTCTGATTGCTTCTATGTCGTTGGTTTTGCCTTGGAGGCCTGGCCTCCGCCGAGAGGCAACAAATGACATCGAGCAGAGCAGCGGCCATGCATCAAGTACCCATAGATAAAGGGTGGGGAAAGATCAAGAGTTCTCATCGCGAATACAAGATGGATAGTCAACAGTTGGTGTTGCCATGAGATACTGTAGATACTTTTTTTTTTCACGGGTGGGGAACCGGTAAAGTGGTAAACTTGACATAATCCATTATATTCCGATTCAACGTGTATGGCCACTCCCATTCAGCCATTCTTTGGTGATGGTTACACATGCAAGATTATCCGTACACGTTGGTTTACGGTAAGGATCACCTTCCTTCTCGCAAGAACAAAATATGATCTAGGAGGAGTACAGCCACGGCTGGATGGTGGAGCGGAAACAACAGCTTCTTATTTTTGTCTCTTGTCGTCTTGAACGGAGCCGGCAGGTTCTGCCACTTGATACCCCGGGAGTACTGGTGTGTCGGCCAGGTTCCTACTCCTAACCGCACCGGAACCACCAACTTTCTATGGATTTGGAGCCTCTTTCTACTGCTCCATCCGTTCCACAATATATGACGTTTTAGCATGTGTACATGTTCACATATATGTAGATATATGTAGACATGTTTTAATGTACATGTTCACTCATTGTAGCACGCATTTAAACAATATATGTGCGAGTTAAAACGTCTTATATTTTGGAACGAAGGGAGTAGTAGTACAAAATTCACAGCTGGCCCTCTCCACTTTTAATTACTCCCTCCTGGCCAAAATGTGTTGGATGTAATTTCTTGTTAAGATCAGACTTTATAAAGTTTACCAAGCATATTAACAAAAATATCAACAACGACAATATTAAATTGATATTATTAGAAACATTATAAAATATATTTATATATTACAGGCATTTAGTACTCCAAATTACAAGCGCATGCAGATCATGAAGTGTACACGCACAATCACTCGAGTGTAAGAAATTATGTAGAGTCAAATTTAACGGGCAAGATTTCCTATCATGTATGTATTAAACTAACAAATTTAAGCATTGCCTTCCTTCCTAAACCTATTATTAAGAGTGTGCAATAGCAAGTATCAAAGAATGATATTGTAATTCCTTGAGAAACGGTGAAAAGTCAAAAAAGAGCTCAGGCTCCATGGAATCCGATTTTTTAAGGAAAAAATAACCAAAATCTCCATTTTAAACGCACAATTCGTATTATCCTTTGCTACACAAAAAATGACAAGTCTGGCAAAAAATTGATTTTTTTTAGACTGCACTGTTCACCAATCCAATTTGTGCGTACTTTTCTTTTATGCCCGGACCAAAATACAAAGTAGTTTTAATTCAAATTTTACACAGTAGCAGATCTCGATATTATCTACACATAGGAAAAAAATTGAATTATTTGAAACATAAAAATGGAGATTCATTTTAAAAAAACTAAGCTACATGTAGCTCGACCTCTGTTTCACTTTCCGCTAATATACTACTACTTTTTTGGACATGCATTGTACTACTAGTTCTACACTTCCAGCTTCTTATTTTCTTACTCATAGTAATAGTTCTAGTTAGCTTGCATATACGTAGGGCCGTAGGGGGTTAATTTTAGGATGCAATTTCTCATATCCAGGAGCAGGGGCGGTCCCAGAGCAAACTCAACCCGGTGTCATTGTATGAGACTTACAGATTTTTCACTTAGATTTAGGGGTGTCATACACTAAAAATCCACTAAATATAGCAAAGGAAAAGAATTTTACCCATATCGGATGGTACGGGCGCTGAATAGGGGCTATCTACCCATAGCAGGGATTTCCTAGCTGTCGCGTACCGCGGGTAGCATTCGCTCCATCGTACCCCCTCCTGCTAAGGGTCCGGCCCATGCGAGTTACGCCGGAGACGAGGAAGATCGCCGGACAGGAGAAGACGGGGAGGGAGGTAGCGCGATCGGAGAAGGTGAACATGGGGGTGAGCGCCGGAGATGGAGGCCGACCTCGCCACAGACGGGGACGGCGCGGCTGTCCACGACGTTGCCCGTCAGGCGAGGAATGGACCTCATCGTAGTCGGGGACGACGCGGCTTGCCGCAGTGGCGCGGGTGGAGGCAAGGGAACAGGGGGTCGGGTGCATGGTGGCCAGCGCCGAAGAAGGTGGGGTGGGGCGGGGTTAGAGGGAAGCCGGGACGGTGGTGGCACGGCGAATGCCACGGCTTGAGCAGCGCGGGGCGCGGAAGCAGACGGGTCTAGCCAGTGGCGACGGTGGGGGAGTCGACGGAGGATGAGGAGACAGAGGAAGAAGATGACGAGATGGTGGGTTGTGGCCCAAGAAGGCGAGCATGCGTGCTGGAAACCGGCCCGTGCAGGTTGTCAACCATGAGCTCCCCCATAGCACCTCCCATGCTCCGACTGGAAAAACCTAAACAACGCCCATCACGTCGGTTACTGTTTTAATGGTTTTGCTTTGTTTTCTCTTTTCGTTTTTTACTCTTTTAAAAATTCATGAACATTTTCATATGTTTTTGAAAATTGTTCATTTTTTAAAAATGTTCAAATTGAAAATGGTTCTTATTTTCAAACAAATTCATTTTTGAAAATAGTTCATATTTATTCATTTTTATAAATGGTTCCGATTTGAAAATGTTCATTTTTTAAAATGGTTCACATTTTTGAAAATGGTTCATATTTAAAAAATGTTCATTTTCAAAAATGGTTCAGATTTGGTTCACATTTGAAAAATCGTTCAGATTTTTGAAAATGATTCACATTTAAAAAATGGTCATGAACCATTTTCAAATTTCTGAACATTTTTCGTGGACTTTCCTGAAATTCAGAAGGCAAACGAAAAAAAAACAGAAACCAAACTGGCAAACAAACTACCTGGGCCGGCACACGCGGGGCAGCTATTCAGGCGTTGTGTGCGGAACCGACGCTTAAAGCGTGGTATAGGAGCTTGCGGAGCTCCCGCTCCGACTGAAGTACTGTTCCACGCGGCCAGCACGCTGCTGGGCCAAACAAAATCGGCCCAAGCGGCAGCGATAGGCATGCGTCCGGTTGCAAGTTTGCAGGAACTCTTGTCGACTCCGCTCGCAAACTTGCACGTTCTTCCATAGAACTCCAGTCTTTATATAAACATCACAAGACGTTCGTGTAATAGCAAAACGAGGTCCAGGTAAAAAAAACGAGGTGTACTACTATGGACGTAAAGACTACTTCGAATACTTCCCGTGGCAGCAGGTACATACGCGAGCAGTTTCTTGTTCCAATCTCTGTCCTTATCAAGTAACCGAACTTGAAAGTGCTGCTATGAGCTACTCCCTCCGTGCATACATATGTATAACCCTAGTACTCTTATTTTCCCTAAAGTAGCACTAGTGCTGTTTTTTTTTCTTGACATGCATACCACGTATATACTAGTACTAGTAGTAGTATACTAGTATTAGTTGTCATCTTTTCCTTTTTTTTTATCCCTTTTACTAAAAGTACTAGTTCTAGCTAGTTTACATACATGTACGTAAGGGGTTAATTTTAGAATGCTATATGTACCCAGGATCGAACGTCAACCAAAGAAGAATCCTATGAAGAAATTGTTGTTTCTTTCGAAAAAGAAGGTTGGGTATCAACTTTCCGGTAAGCACAAGGCCATTGGTCCAAAGAAGGTATTCAGGTTATGCATCCATGACGAGTATGGCACCAAGGCATTGGCTAAACCTGCAGTTATACTGAAATCAACTTCGCTATTGCGGGAGATAAAGCTTCGTACGCAGAGGCGAAAGCTTCTATGGCTGTATCGCGTGCACAACATCCGTACATGGGAAGCTTTCAAAGAAAATGCGAAGACCATGGCACAGCTGCATCTTACAATGGACAATGCAATAGACAAGTATGCCTACCAGCGCATGCAAAACGGATTGTTTCATGTGATCGTGGATACGCATGATTTTACACATACAGTTCGCAGTCATCTGTACGGTGAAAGTGAATTCTTGAGAGATCTATGGAGAAAGAAGAGATTGGAGCGCAAGATGAGACAAACTAACCAGAAGGTACGCGGCAGTTCTGAAAGAGTTGAGCAATCTGATCTATCTGATAGAAGCCTTCCCTCCACCCTTGTCGCGACGGTGAAATTGTGTGGCATGAGGCACACATTTGGATTGCTACTTGTAATTGTCTTAGCTTCGGCGATAGTATACCTCTAAATAAATTTTTATTTGGGTTTACGTTACTACTACTTTGTCTTTTTTATGGTTGGATGCATTTTCTTTCTCATGAATTAAGAAATGATCATCCACCGGTGTTCACTCCCATACAAGGAGTCACACCACCTAATATTTGCCTTTTCATTCATATTATCAAAGCTAGTGAATCATGCGTGTTGCCAAATGCCAATGCCGGACTGCAGGCATGTGGTGGGACTGGCTAGCTGTTTGCCAACCGAACTCTGCATGTCGTCAGGATAGACGTACTGGGGCAGGGCAAAAGGCTTTTGTCAGGATCTTGTCTGCCGTCATGGACTGGAGATGGAGATTGGCCTGCTGCCCCGCACGGAGCTCAAAGCAACTACGTACGTCGCACCTCCTGCCTGTGGCACGTCGGTCTTCAGTACACGCCTACCCGCCGGCCGCCGGTCGTCCTGGATCGAGTCCTGGCCGCGGCCGAGCCCTTCACCATATTGGACAGAGAGGCAACATAATGACATCGATCATCGACATCAAATTTTCATCGTGACTGAAGATGGATACTCAACAGTTTGGCAACAGTTCGTGTTGCCATCAAGATGGTGGCATCCTCCATATCTATCTTTTTCATTGGCCTCGTCTGCCATGCGCCGGAGTTGCAAGGAGGAATCGTGCATTCTTTCGCCGTCTTGCATCAAAGAAGTAATTAAGGTCTGGGCCGGAAGCATCGATCGAATGCACAAGGCTTAATCTAGAGCATAGATTTGTCCATTGGACACGTACTACTGTATTTATTTACGTGACGTGGCTGTACTAAAATTGAGCTTGCAAATATTGTAGATACTTATCTTTTTTTCACGGCCAGAGAACTGGTAAACTTGATATGTCTCATTAACATGTATGGTCGCTTCAATTAACCCAATCTTTAGTGACGGTTAGACAAAATATACATACACATTGGTTTACGGAGGGATCCCTATGTACTCCCTCCGTTCCAAATTACTCGTCTCAACTTTGTCGACAAAGTTGAGACGAGTAATTTGGAACGGAGGGAGTACATTGGTTTACGGAAACCATGATCTAGGAGTATAGCCACGGGCTCAGGGTTGGATGGTGGAGCGGAAACAGCAGGTTCCTATTTTTGTCTCTTGCCGTGTTGAACAGAACCCGGCAGGTTCTGCCAGTTGATTCCCCGGGAGTACTGGTGTCAGCCAGGTCCCTACTCCCATACGTAACCGCTCCGGAACCACCAACTCACTTTCTATGGAATTTGACCTCTTTCTAGTAGCAGTACAAAATTAACAGCTGGCCTTCTCCACAAATTACTCCCTCCTTTCAAAAATGTGTTGCATGCAATTTATGGTTAAGATCAAACTTTATAAAGTTGACAGAGTATATTCACAAAAATGTCAACAGCCACAATACCAAATCGATATTATTAGAAACATTATAAAATATTTTTTATTACATGCATTTGGTATTATACATGATCATATTTTTTCTATATAATTAGTTAAACGCTCCAAAGTATAGGCGCATGTAGACCATGAAGTGTACACACACAATCACACGTGTGTAAAAGAAATCAAGAGTCCAATCTAACCGGCAAGATTCCCATCATGTATGTATTACACAAACAAATTTAAGCATTGCCTTCCTTCCTAAACCTATTAAGAGTGCGCAATATCAATCATCAAAAACTGATGTCGTAATTCCTTGAGAAACCGTGAAAAGTCCAAAAGGAACTCCGGCTCCATGGAGTCCGGTTTTTTAAGGGAAAAAAAATCAAAAATATCCATTTTAAAGTTTCAAAAAGTTCCAAAAAAAATCTAAATGTAGATAATGTCAAACTCCACCTGTGTGCAAAAAAAAAGAATGCAAAATATATTAGATTCTAGCCTACACAAAAATAACAAATCTGACAAAATTTCAAAAATTTAAAACGTGGACTGTTCGGCACACCCAGATCGACACTTTTGTCATTTTTGCTTAGCCTAGAATATAAATTATTTCGTATTGATATTTTGCACACTATTATGGTTCGTCATTATCGACATTTAGGATTGGTCTGGATTTTTTGAAATAAGTGGCTCCGTGGAGAGCGAGCTCCAAAATGACGCACCCGAGAAACAACTCCTTCATGCGTAATCTTGATTGCTTTCATGCAATGAAAGATGAAAACCCCTATTTGCAACCAAAGTGACTCAGTTAGAAGTAAAAATACTTGCTTCAGTGTTACTGCTTCTGTCCATAGGACATCCTAAACATGGTGCACTTTAGTATTTCTAGCCGTGATAAATTTTCGTAGTTGTCTCAAATCACCGCTCACATCGGCCATCGATCGTGCCTCTGAGAAGATGAGAAGATCATTACCGAATGGGGCGTCGTGAAGTGGCGGAGGCAGGGGACCAGCAGGGGCCCTACCCCCCCTAAGATTTGATATTTCAGCTTAGGTCCCTGCCTATTTATGCTATAGTCTATGCATTTTTTCATTTTGGCCCCCCTTATAGTCATATTTTCCGCCTTGGCCCCTGTTACATTATTTCTACCTCCGCACCTGGCGTCGCATTCACCTTAGCATAGTCCACATTGGTTTTCTCCGGCCGGTTCGTTTCAGTTTAGCTTTTCGTTCGGTGAGTTACTTGGTTAAAACTTCCTGCCTACAAACTTTGGTTTCAGCTCCACGATGCAACATGCAGGACGTAGACTTTTTTTTTTCTTTTTTGAACAAAAGAATGCAAGACGTAAACGTGGTCGGGAGGTCTCGATGCGAGCGAGCACATCATCAACACGGCGCACGCTGCACGTCGGCCCGCCTGTGAGTGAGCCGCTTCCATCGAATCGCAGAAGGCAGGCACGTCGAATGCCCACTGGGGGACCTTATCCATTGAACAGCCCAGCCCAACACCCATTTTCCTTTATGCCAAACTGGAAGCCCATGTCGAGGCCCCATTACCTACGTCCCAAGCAATTTTTCCTGGGCCCAAGACAGGCTAAAATGGCCCAGCGAGCGGTACCATGTCTCTATCTAGACTGCAGTGTCGTTTCCGATCAGGCGAGGCCTTGTGGCCATCGATCGGTCTGATTCGGTGATTCCCAATTCCCTGTCCGGTCAGCTCGTAAAAAAAGTGATCAATCTCGTCGACCGATCTGTGTTGCCTGCGTTGCGTACTGCCGGCTGCCGCCAGGACGTTGTCTCGCCGAGAAGAACGGCTAACGCCACGGCCACACGCTCGCCGCCAGGCGCCCGTTCGCCAAGTGCGTGTTCAGCTGATCAAGGTGTGCACGACTTTCTCCGGTTAACTTATCTTTTTTTTTTTTGCGATTAACTTATCTTGACATGTCTAAAGTTTAATTCATCTAGTGTTTGAATCCAATCTAAGTATTAATATTTGTTTCAAAATCCGATTTAAACGTGTTTTGAAATGTCAAAAAAGTCGGACAAAACAAATTACACGTACATTTCGATTTTCTATAGGAGAACCGGGAACGGGGAGATCTCCCCTTTTTCCGCCCGACTCTTCGAGTTTTCTGCAAAACATGACTTACACACATAGAACGCCGAGATGTTTGCGTAATTGTTCCGATTATTTTGTCATTTCAAAAATGTTTCTCCGGTGGCAGAAACATATGTCGGGAGAATAATGTTGGTTTCTTATAGAGATGACTTTATAGCGGTATTTTTTAAAATCCATTAGATCCTAATTTACTTTGCCTCTCGGGACTAGATGATCCTATTTTGGGAACACACATTTCAAAATGTGAAAACAATCCATAGAAACCACGGTGTATGTACGTATGTTGTATGTTCGTACACAAAGCTTCATCAAATAAAAGACATTTTTATGGCCAACGAAAAACAAAATTATTCGTTGTAAAGTTATTTTGGAGGACCGGAATTAGTCTTTTTTACACAGACCTCAAATAGGTTTTTTCACGAAACTTTGTGTGCGAACATAATATGTCGAGATGTACATCCAATAATTTTCAGGATTATTTAACACTTTGAAATGCATTTTCCATAAACCAAAACATCGTGTCTAACACATACAAGCCAACGTGGGAAACTTTGGTTGAACTCCATTTTTATGTCAAACCCCAATACTAAAATAGCATATACAATATTTAGAAAGAAACCAAACCCTTCGTGCATACAAAGAAATTATTGAAAAAATCAAAACCTTTGTGCACCATGTCACGAAAATAGGTGCTCGTATACAAAATGGTGTACAAATTCTGAAAGTGGAAAAAAAATAAAGGGAATGATATATCAAAAGATAGACGCACAAATCATTTAAGAATAAGAAGGAAATAATATAGGAAGTGAATAAGCTACACAAGAACGAAAAATAAAATAGGGAATAAATAAAAAACGAAAACGAAAGAAAGAAAGAAAATAAGAAGATGAAGAAAACGAAAAGAAAATCAGCAGGTCGTTTGTTTCAAATCCCAATTTGCAACTCATTCCCGGCTTCACGGAATTCTCCCGCGCTCTCGCTTCAGACTTGTCTACTCATTCCGATCTCCCCGGTTAATTGGCCAGGTCCAGAAAAACGTGGAGTCCAGCAATAAGCGAACTTTAGGCCCAGTACCCTTTTCTTTTGGTAAGAGAAATCTAGCCCAGCACCTTGGCAGGCCGTAAAGTATTTCCCTCTAGCTTTACATGGGCATTTTATTTTTCTCTCCTGCACTTAGAGCAACTCTAGCCAGGGACGAAGCTAGAACAAAGATTCACTGGTGTCAGTCTTTGTTGTGATGGGGTCATCTTATATAGATTAACAGAATTACTAGTGTTTTGATGAAGGTTTTGCTCACTACCAGCTGACACCAGTGCGTATGAAGCAGCTCCGTCCCTGACTCTAGCAGATGCGGAATAAGCCCCTCGGCCCGGAAAAGTCCGGCCGATTTAGGGTACGGGCCGGCCGCGGAGGGACGACGCGGAGGCGGGCCGCTCGAGCGGCGGCCGGAGGAGGAAGCGGCAAGAGACAGAGGTCGAACCGGAGGAGGAATTCGTCGGGGGCCCCATTCCGGCGGGGCACATCCGCGTGACCCCCGAAGGCCGGCGAGGCTCCGCCATCATCTCATTCGACCGCCTCCAGGAGGTGCTGCTGCCGGTTTACGTCCGTGTCTGCAGAGCCGAGGAGGAGGTCGCCGCCGCGACGGCGGCGTTGTAGGCCCGAACTCCCGGTGCGGACGTGCGCCTGACGAAGGCGGTCGACGAGCAGGAGCTGGCGGTGGCGCTGCGCGACATTGCCGAGAAGGACAAGCTCGACATCGACCCATAGTTCGACGACGACGCCGACGTGCCTCCCCGGAGATCGGCGACGCCTCCGGAGAAGATCACCGCCGTGGAAGCTAACCCTAGATCTAGGGTTTTAATTTCCGTTTTAAATCTAGTTTATTTTCAGTTGTATCGAACTTAATTTCAGTTATATCCTAGTGTTGAACATATTTGCTTCGTTCAATTCTCGCGCGAACTTGCAATTTGCTCTAGCTTTGAATATCCAGTAAACTTTTGTTGTATCTGTTCTGCCCCGCGTCGTTCGGTACCGGAAAAGAATTTTCCAGTCTACCGGATATGCGATATCCGGTACCAAGATATAGGGTATCTGCTAGAGTTGCTCTTACCCCACTACTATATAGCCTGCCAGACAAAAAAAAAGCTTTTTCCCTTAAAAAAGACAAAAAAAATGCTTCCGCTAAAAAAATGCTTTTTATGGAGAAGTCCAACTTTTGAGAATGCATTTTTGTTCAGCACTGATCCGATGCTGGCAAAAAACGTGTCAGTGGATGACTTTTTCTTTACGTTTTTATTTGTTTAGTCTTTTGGTGTATTTTGTGTATGTGCATGTACTTTATAGTGCACCGAAAAACAGTTACAATAAAAACAAGATTACGAATCTATAGCTCCATCATCACTCCTCGCCCTTGAAATTTTTTGGCAGCCGTGCGTTTTAACTAACGTTTAAGCATCATGGGGGAAACAACACGACTGCCGCAAGCTCTTCATATATGTATCGGGAGAAACGAGCGCTACTGATTCAGCTCGATACAGTAAAACAACCAAAAAGGTAATCTCGTTATTGACAGCATGTAAGGAGCAAATAATCAAATTCCAAAAAAAAAGTGGGGCAAAAAATGAATTACAATGTAAAAGAGGGCAAATAATCACAGACCAAAGTAAAAATGGGTAAAAAATAAAATTCCCCAAAAGGCAGGGCCACAATGAAGGGAGTATTTGGAGGGACTAGCGAACCTTAACCGCATCGGTCGAAGTGTCAAACCACGTTTGCATATATATATTTGCAAATCCAGCCCGACCCACGAATTAAGAGAAAACGTTGGTTTGTAAATAAATGTGAGTGAGAAGATTTTCACATTCACACGGTCCAATTGTATTGTTTGTTTGGACAGGTTAAATGAGCCAAAAAAAAAAGGAAAATGCTTACGTACCGCCGGGGGATCGCGTGATTCCATCCTCCTGCTCGAGCGTGCGACACACGTCCTGTGTCGTGCCAAAGGAGTGGCGAACCCACCTTGATTGGTCGCTCTTATCCCCTTCCTCCGCCTTTTCTTCCTCGTCGTTTCTTCCTCATTTCTCCGCATAGGCTGCCACGGAGAGCTCCCCAAATTTTTTCCACGACACGCGCCGCCGCTGACTAGCCAGACGCCACCGGCTAAATCCCGTCCATCTCCTCTCAGTCTAGCATCAAAATTCCTCCTGCTCGCTTCTCTCTCCGATGTAGCACCTCGTCCCCCTCCCAGCATGCGACCTGTATGGGTGGCCCTCTCCGACGAGGCCTCTCTTAGGTTGCTGCAAGGCAGTTGTCGTCGCCACAAATCCGTTGTCATGCACTGCTGCAACCGGCCGTTGCTGTTGCTACAAATCCGGCCGCTGCATGCTACAAGGGCTGGTCCCAGGTGTTGCAAAGCCGCACCGCTGCTGCCAGTGTTCATTGTTGTTGCTACAAGCACCCAACGCCGTTGCTTCAAAGAACTACCACAGTTGCCGCAAAGGAGCGACCGCCGGCGTCTCAAGGTCCGTTGTCGCTGCCGCTGCTACAAACACCCGCTGTTGTTGCGAGGCCACCGCCAGGGGGACCCTGCTTTTCTGAGCCACGCCGGAGCTGCGAATGATGGTCGGCGATGCTACAAGTGGACGATGCCAAAGCTACAATGGATGGCCATCGTTGCTACAAGCGCTATAGCCGGAGCTGCATATGCTACGATGGTCGTCTTCTCCGATGACGACCATGGCCAAAGGAGGAGAGACGCTAGCGCGTTGGTCTCTGAATCCATTGGGATTTTTAGGGACGGGTGGGTGTGCGCGAGGTGGAAAGCAGTGAGGGTGCTACGCACCAAGGTGGCGAGGGTATTGCTACCGGCGGTCGCCGGAGATTGGGATTGGCCTCCTAAATATTTGGTGCGGCCTGAGATTTTCTCCGCGCGCGTTGAACGTGAGAGTCGTGGGGTGAAAACAGTCAAAGCGCGGATCGTACGGTGACAGACAGTGTTTCACTCGCACTTGGCACGGCAGCTACACTACCGTTTGCCGTCGTAACTCGTAAATGCGGTGCCTACAATTTGAACTCGTGTTGTCAGCGCATTACCTGGAGGATGTCAGATTGTCAGGCTTATCGAGATAGGTGGTTCACATTTTTGTTTCTTTTCTGCCGGATGGTTGATTCACGTGACTATCCACAACTTATTTACATCAGGCTGGTCAATTTTCCAACCCAGTAGAGTAGACCACGCTTATGATGAGAGTAGTAAATTTGCAAAACCACAGATATGATCAGGCGTGGTCGATCTCCCGCGAGTTTTGCGGTTGCACCTGCACGTTAATGTACGCAGTGGCGACAACTTCTGATAGCGCGTTTGCGCACGTGCGGTGTGCGTGCGTGTACCTTTATGTGCAAGCTGCACCGGCTGGCTGCAACGTACCGTATCGTCGCCGTCACCGTTACTAACTATATTAAGGGAGCACAAATCCGCGCTCCCTCAGGGCCCCATGTTACTGTAACTATATTAAGGGAGCACAAATCCGCGCTCCCTCATGGCCCATGTACTGTAGCTACCGTAGCAAATGAACCGTAGCTACAGTACGGGGTGGGCCCCACGTCAGCGGCACACAACCGCTCAATTTGGAAAAACGCCCCTCGAGGAATTGCAACGCGGCCCCAGCTTCTACGCGCGGAAGGACCTACACCAAAATAGAGCAAAACACAGGGACTTTTTTGCAAAACCGTCCAAAGCCCCCCTTCCTCCTCCTCCTCGCCCGCGACGGGCCGAAGTCGCCGCGCGTGCGCCGCCGCCAGCCCGGCCCTCCCCGCCCGAATCCGACGCCACCGGACGCTCCGCCGTCGCCGTCTTGACTTTCTCGCCGCGGATCGGCCGCCGGAACGCCGTCAACAAGCCGGAATCGCCGCCGCCGCACCCGCCGGCCTCCGCCGCTTCCGCGCCTCGCCGGCGCCGCTCCGGCGACCCAAACCGGGCGGCTCCGCCGCCCACGGACGCGGTGCGAGCAGGCGCGTCGAACGCGTCCACTCGCGCTTCCTGGGACGCGGTGTGGCGCCGCCGGCGGGCTCGACGCCGCCGCGGCCGAGCCAGGCTGCCCTGCGCAGCTGTGACGTCACCAATGACGTCACAGTGGGCCCCACACACATTTTCCCCTTTTCTCCGATTTTTCCCAAAAAAAAAAACCTGGAAAACAGAAAAAAATTAAATTTAAATACACCCAAAAAAGGACAACAAAAAACATCAAAGTTCCACAAAACAAAGAAAAAAAAACTACATATATTTGTGTGAAAGTTCATATTTTTCCTTCCCCACGATTTTTCTTTACAAAAAATAGTAAGAAGCTACGAGGTCAGATTGACGCACGTGGCGACCTTCGCCGTCATCTCCTCCACCTCCTCGCCGAGCGCCGCCTGCCGGGACGCGCCACGGTCGCCAGATTATTCGCCGCCGTTCGCGCTGTCCGCCGCCGCGTTTGCTGGTCGTCGGCGACGCTCCGGCAGCTAAACTGCAGCGGCGCCGCCACCCCCGCGAAGCCCACGTCGACCTGCACCCGACGAGCTCACGCGCGCATCGCCGCTCGCCCTCACTTGCCGTCGGCGTCGCTGGCACGGCTGCACCGCCCACCGCTGACATCAGCGTGACGACACGGCGGCAGTGGGCTCGGCAGCGGGCTGGCTGCTGGGCCGGGCTGGTTTCTGCGAGCCTAGCTCGGCCTTTTTCCCCCACTGCTTTTCAAAAAAAAAAAAACTTCCCATTTTGCAAATACAGCTCCAAATTAATTCCAAATTTGAAAAAAAATAACATCCATCCAGACATTTGTTCCAAATACATTTTATTTTCCCACACCTTTTTCAACTTTCCAAACACAATTCCAAAACAACTCACACAAAATTCTACAATTTTGACGAAACCAAGATAGCCACTGCATTCTTCAAAAAAAAAAAAATACATTTCTAAAAACAAATGAGACCAAACTCCACAAATATATGCAAACTATTTACGGTAACAAACTTTTTTTAAAAAAATGAACATTTCCAGAATAGTGATAATTTGGAGACAATAGACGACAAAATCTAACGGATTTCAACGGTTCCCAATTCGTCAAATTTATAGAACCAATTCAGTTAAATTTTCGTTAACATAAACGACAAATCCCGGCAAATTACGACATTTCAAAATACGGCTGACTTCGACATTTCGAATCACGACGGGTACGGAATTTCAAAAATTTGTTCACCTTCCAAAATTATTCCACCCCAACAAAAATTCCTTCATTCGAAACGATTTAAATGTAAATATTTTTTTACATCACCATTTTTTTCCTTCTAATCCAAAACATCATCAAAAATTTCACATCAAGGGCGCGGCGTGCGCCGCGCCAAATTCCACTAGTTGCTCCTAATATTTAGACTGTGCACTTGACTGTCATCTATGTCTCCCATTGCACTAATATTTAGACTTGTGCAATTTCACTGTAATTTTAGTTCACGGAGTACAAGATAAACTGATGGACAAATTGTCAGCATTAAGCTGCTGACAATCTTCCCATTTTCTTCAGGTATTTACAAACAAGTGTCAAACACACGTGGGAGAACAGCTTAGGATTTTACTGGGAATACCTGCATCTTCATTGCCTTCAGGTATTTTCCCATTTTCATTAGGTGTGTTCCCATTATTTTCTTCAGCAGGAGTACAATTTAGATCTGGTCGAACCATTGTTGGTTATCGTTTTGTGTTCTTTGCAGAGGAGTAAAACTGCTGCTGTTGCAGATCGCCAGCGGCGAGGCGCTGTGCGAGCAGGATTAACCGGGGGCAGCGAGGCACTGGGCGCCGACACCACGTGCAGGATCAAGGGAGCTGGCGACGCGCTGGCCTTCTTCCCTACTGCTGGGTGCGCTGGGCGAGCAGGAGCATGGGGCGGCGAGGTGCTGGGCGAGCAGGATCAAGGGTGGTGGCGACGCGTTGGCCTTGAAAATAAATTTGAATGTGCCACAAATGTTAGCATTGTATATTTTAGAAGTGCCTCAAAGTTCATGCTTCTCGGACATTTACTTGTAATTTACATCACTTCATTCTTCTGCTGATAGTTCCAACTGCTGGCAAGATGCTACAATTATTTGGTATATTTCAATTGTTAAAGCTGTTATAATTGTGAACTACAAATGTATGCCTCTATTAGCATTTATATGCAATTCCCTTGAACTGCCTTGGTTTTCAATTTAAGGCACTTCTCATTATCTACCATTAATTCTATTTTAAGGCACTTTTTCAAATGGCCCAATTTCAAATGAAAGCTGATTTTGAAGTGCCAGTACACGTATTTGTAGGCAGTATTTAAATTGTCAGTACATGTATTTAGAGATAGTTTTTGAAGAGCCAGTACAAGTATTTGAATGCAGTATTTGAAGTGTCAGTGCATGTATTTGTAGGCAGTTTTTGAAGTGCCAGTAAATATATTTGTAGGCAGTATCTGAAAACTGCCGCTAAATACATTTCCCAACATGAGCAAATCTAACACCTCTTTTTCTGCCTCCAGGAACATTTACCGGCACTTTCGGAAGAATTGGAGGCAGTTTCGAGTGCTTCTGAACTCGGGACCGGACGTAGTGTTTCCTCTGACCTTGTTGAGGTGCACAAAGTCAAAGGCCACCACGACGTGCCCGTTCATCGTCTTGAACAGGAACCTCTCCACCAGCACCGACCGTCCGGCCCCCTTCCCGGCTTCCTCCTCCCCGTCGATCCAACCGCCGTTGTACACTTCCCACAACATCCTGTCCCAAACGTTCGCGCACACCGACACTGCGTGCCCGCCCGCCACCCTGAAATGCACGAAGCCATAGGCGCCGCGCTCCCGCTCAGCGCCCCTCGATACATTTCGGCCTAATAACCCGCCGATGAGCATCCTCGTGCTGTACATCCTTGATCCTTCGTGGACCGGCTCCCAGTGCTGCTCCAGCGCCACCTCGTAGAACAGGCCACGCTCGTCTATCTGGTCCGACATGGTCCAGTACTCCTCTTTAATGAGGTAGAACGGGCAGTACCATTTCCCGACAACCGTGGACATGGCCATCGGGAGGCTCGCGTCGGCGAGCTGGCGCGACCGGAGAGCCGCGTTGATGCCCAGCGCGTCGCCGAGGTCCAAGTGGTTCTTGGTCTTGGAGGCGCACACGCGCCAGTACTTCTTGCGGTAGAGCAAGGGCAGGAAGCCGTCCGCGGCCACGGCCTTGGCCGTGAACTGCCCGCGCTCGTGCTGGACGACCTCGATCTGCTGGTACACGTCAGCCGGGTAAAACCCACGCGGCTCCACGTCCTCCTCGCTGTCGCTGGAGCACGTCATGATGTAACCCCTGCGCTTGCCCGTGGCGACGACGGCGTAGTAGCGGTTGGAGGCGATGGGCTGGTCGGGGACGGGCACGAAGACGACAGAGTCGGTGTAGGCGCTGCTGCTCTGCCCGTGGTGCTCCTGCTCCGCGTAGTGGAGCGTGAGCACGCGGTCCTGCGGGAACGGGAGGTCGCGCACGAGCGTCCCGCCACACTGGTCCCAGAAGCACGTCTCGCCGTCGTCCCCGTCCTCGTCGCCCTGCACGACGATGTAGCCTGAGTTCCGGCCCTCCGGCGGCGGTCGGGCAGCTGCCTCCGGTTGGCTCTTGAAGAGGGACAGCGGCTTGGTCGTGTACATGACAGACTTGATTTCGAGAAAAAAAATTAAATAATATTTTTTTTTAAGTTTATTCGGAATCTAGCACGCGTTGTGGAAGAATTCGGAAACTAGCGCGGCGTCGGCACGGCCCGTGCCGAAACAACTGGTTTCGGCACGGCCAGCACCGAAACAAGCCACCTGCATGTCGGCCTGCGCAGCGGCAGACGTGGCCCACATCTTTTGGCATGGCTAGTACCGAAACTTGAGCTTTTGGCGTCGCCCGTGCCGAAACGAGGCAGACCTTCGCCGGCATCTTCTTTCTCTCGCTCGACGCCCATCTTCTTTCTCTGCCTCGACCGGTCCTTCTCCTCTCCTCTCTGTGTTCTTCCGTTTCAAGGAAAACAGCAGCGATTCTTACCCCAAAAAATCCCCACAAATCCACATATTGAAGAAATAGAGTAGAGGAGGGTTAGGGCATTCTCGATCTACTGATGGGATAGTTGTTCGTGGAGGCGTTTGGGGGAGTGGAGGTGGAGCAATGGTGGTCAACAATGGTGGATAGTGATGGTGTGTGCCGGTGTTGGGAAGGTAGAGGCGTGGTGCGGCGGTGGTGGTGCTAGATTGAAGCCGGGCAGCGGGAGCTACGCACGCGTCAAGGGTAAACCCTAATCTCTAAATTTTTAGGTTAAGTGTTAATATAGTAGTTTGTCGGTGGATGTGTCAGGATTAGTGTAGATATATGTTGTCGGTTAGATGTATTATATATTTGAGTAGTCTTTATTTTACCGGGGGTCGTCATATTTATTTTCGTCGATCGTAATATTTAGATATAGCCGCTGTGGAGTATTTAATGATGGAATAAATTTGTTTAGGTAATGGAAGTGGTCGATGTTGTTGTGCACTACGGTGCCGGTACAGTCCGTGCATCTGAATGGCGGGAGGAAAATGGCGGGAGGAAAATGGTGGGAACAAAATGACGGGAGGAAAATGGCGGGAGAAAAAAAACGGGAACAATTGACCGCGAAACAAATTTACTCGAGAAAACCAAAATATGCGCGGTGCCGGAAAATATGAGCGGGAAAATAATGGCAACATTAGCGGTGGCGGGAAATATGAATATATGGGCCAACAGTCGGGAAAAACAAAAAAAAAAGTAAAATGCAACTTTCGGCACGGGCAGAGCCGAAACACGCCTGTCGGCCCCGCCGTTACGCGAAAGGCAGGTGCATGCAGCTGCGACCGAGCTTTCGGTTTGGCCCATGCCGAAACCGGATGGTTTCGGTTTGGCCCGTGCCGAAACCTTGGTTTTGGTCCGGCCGTTGCCGACGCCGCGCTATTTTCCAAATTTCTGGAAAACGCGCGCTAGATTCCGAATTTCTGTTTAAAAAAATATTATTTAAAAAAAATTCCTTGATTTCTTATTCTGATTCCTTCTTCTGTGTATGTCTTTCAGGTTTACTACTCTTGCACGTTGTTGACTATGAACAGATGATCCTGTATATATATACTGTACTACGGTGCGTCGGTGCCAGTATTATATGGAGAAGAAAATGTTTCGAATTTATCTTGTGATTAGTAAATTTTAGACAACGAAGAAAGGCGCGAGTTGTGACCAAGAAACTAAACGCGTCTTTGGTGCGATAAGTCGCAGCTAGCTTATGCACATAACCTACGGTACCGCTTCTTCTCTTATTATTATTATTATCGTTTTTATCAGTTGCAACTTGCAAGAATTGCTACTCCTACACACCTCCATCTTGTTCTTGTCGGAGCGCATCATGCATATGCAAGTCCTCATATTTTTTACCAAGTTTAGTTTCATGAAGCGTCCAGGAAAAGAGAGGCGAGTTTTTTAAGATAAGCTTCGTTCTAAGGAATTGCCTTCATTTGATCACTGGAAGAGTTGATTGCACAGAACTACCACTTTACACGCTAAATTTCGGGAAACTACCGCTTTGCGTTTGAATCGCACAGAACTATCACTATTCGCTAAATTTGTTGCAATGTGCGCTAAAAACGAATTGATCGCGAATTGACACTCGTGCTTACAGGTGGGACACACCAGTCAGGGTTGACGTGGCAGCACATGTGGACTATTTGCTGAGGTGGTAGCACGTGTGGATATGGGCCCACCTGTCAGACCAATAAAAAATTAAAAAATGGAAAAAAATTAAAAAATTAAAAATCTAAATATGAAGAAAAAATTAAATAACTTAAAAAAGGTCAATACGCTCCTCCCAGCCTCGTCCCCGTCGCCCCCCGCGTGGCCGCCATGGTCGAGGACCTGGCCCTCAAGCCCGTCCTCCTCCATCCCGTGGTGGCTCGCTGCGGCCGGGAGCGCGACGGCGCCGACGAGCACGGCGGCGAGGTCGAGGACCGCGAGGCGACGGCCTGGCGGCGAGGTAGGTGAAGACCGCGGCGGCCGGCGCGCCTCCTTGACGCAGCCCAGGCAGAAGCCGAGCACTGCCGCTGCGTCCCTGGAGCTCGGCTCGCCGTCGCGGCCGACCCCGAGCAGGACACCTTGTGCCCAGCGATGGGGATGGGCGGCAGGCGGGAGGTCTTGTCTAGTGGGTTGCAGACGAGGAGGTTGATCTCTGTTTTGGACCCGGCGCCGAGCTCGCGTAGGAGGAGGCGGATGGCATGGCTGGGATGAAGGCGCTCGTAGAGTCTGGGTGATTTGGGAGCGGGGGGATACTAGTATACTACTACGGTGCGGCGGCGACGGCGGTGCAGGATTGCGGTTGGTGGATGGCAACCTCAATCCCCGTCTCCGCCCACCGTAATTTCGTATCCCACCGAATCAATTGCATGTTCAGCTCCAAATCCCACCCACGAATCCATTGAATCGATTGCAAGTTCAGCTAGCTCCAAATCCCACGAATCAATTTCATGTTCAGCTAGCTCCGGTCGGCCCCAAGGACAACCCGGAGGTGCCAGCGCCACTGGCCGACGCGGGCGCCCTACCACGCGAACCAGCTCATGTCGCGCTCCACGGCGCCACGACATGCGTGCGCGTGCGCCGGCTGGGCGGGCCGCTGCAGGTGTGCGCGCTCGCGCTGGCCGGCCGAGCTAGCTGCGTGTAATTGCCTCTTTGACTTTTTAATTTTTTATTAATATTTTGATTTTTAATATTTTACATTTTTTAATTTTTTATTGGTCTGACAGGTGGGCCCATGTCCACACGTGCTGCCACCTCAGCAAATAGTCCACATGTGCTGCCACGTCAACCCTGACTGGTGTGTCCCACTTGTAAGCACGAGTGTCAATTTGCGATCAATTCGTTTTTAGCGCATGTTGCAACAAATTTAGCGAATAGTGGTAGTTCTGTGCGATTCAACCGTAAAGTGATAGTTTCCCGTAATCTTTACTATTAAATGGGAGTTGGATGTACGTTGGTAGTCCCTCCTGTTTTCTGCCAAAATTTTCTGCCTTCCACGATTGCTCGCATGGGCCAGGCCCAAACAATTATGTCGCCGCACGTTTTAGCCCCTCAGAAATTTGGAAATCAACCCGCGGTCCCACGTGAGCCCGAAACGCCAACCCCCTCGTCATTTTCCCCAGTACCGCACAGCGAGAAGAGAGAGAGAGGCGATCGGCGGCGCTAGGGTTTACCCCCGTCCTCGGGAACACCGCCTGCTTCCTCCACGACGGCCGCTGCCACCGACGCACCGGACGTGTGCGCGTCGTCCTCCATGATCTCCTCTCTACAATTTCAGAAATCCGGAAGGGGGTAGCAGGGAGATCGGTGTGTTTGCATCTGGGCTCCCATGGTCCTACCAATCGAGGAGAAGCAGCTCAAGATGCTCAACTCCATGTTCCTCAAGGAGGCGGTGGAGCAGCGCTCACGACGCTCCTCAAGGAGATCTCCATCCATAGCGATAGGCTGGACGCCGTCTCGCAGGCTGCCCTCGTTGCGCCCTTACGCGTCGCCGCCGAAGAGGCCTCCGTGCTCCGCGTGCGCCTCTCCGCTGAACAGGCATCTCTACAGCTCGCTCGAGGAAGGCTCCAAGGAGGAGGTCAGCGCGCGCCTTGAGGCGGCCGCCGGGCAGTAGTTCCGGTTGCTGAAGTTGAGTTCTTACTGATTTGTTCCGGAGAGGCCGAATACGCATGTCAACATCTCCTTGAAGCAGAAGCCAAGCTAAGAGCCTAGGACCTCTAGGTCGTGGATCTTGTCTGGTACTACATAGATTTCTTCCTCCGTCTATTATTTCTACCTGGTTCAGAGATTGATTTTTAGAATCTTAGTACTGATTGAGAATGTTGAATCGTATAAGTAGTGTAACTTTTACCTTGGAGTTAGCATAAGTTGTTTATTGAATTGCACCTGCCAATTTGGTGATAATTACTGCTACATAAATAGCTAGCAATCCTAATCTCATGGTAAAAGAAGGCTTGTCGCTCACAAGATGATTAACACACATTGTCTAATTGAAGTTACCTGCTTAGCATCCTAATCTCATGGTAAAAGAAGGCTCCCTGGTCTGTGTACACAAGAAACATTTAGTGAACAGATTACTAGGTCTGGTTCTATGTACACAAGCTCTGATGCGAGTTACCTCTGCACTGACAACACAAATACACAATCACAAGGGGAGATGGAACTGTACAACTGACCATAGCTCCGATAGATAGCAGAGGGATTAGTCTCCGGATCTACACCTTTTATTTTGGTTTGTCTTACCCATAGGGATATTCACGGGTGCTATTTTCTGCCTTTAATTTGCTTGTTGCAGTATTATAGATTGGTATATTGCTGTATTTTTTCTTTGGTTATGATATTTTTTCGTGCATGTTAGTTGTCTCTGATACTATAGCTTGATCACAGTGGTGGCGCGCTGCCGCGACGGTTGCCCTCCTGCCTTTAGGGTTTTCATCCGCCTCAGATCGGCACAAGCCATGGCGCCATGGACCATAGCCGGCGGGCATTGGAGTGCTACTGACGGTCGCGGATGGTGGACGACGTATGGCAGAAGACGACAAGGTCGCCCGCGTATACAAGCTTGAGGAGATTTGTGACCTGTTGCACGCCTCTGATGCCAGCATCGTCAAGGAGGTCGCCGACTTCGTCCTCAAATGCTTCGACAACAAAATCCCCGTCGTCAAGCAGAAGGGTTCGTGGGTTGCTTCTCCTCGGTGCATTCCCCTTCCTTTGTTTTACTTTTGTGGTATGTGCGTCTCTAATTGTTTCGAATTTTGCAGCAGGCCATTGTTGCGACGGCTGCCTGCAATTGCAAACAATGTGGAAAGGCAGTTGAAATGAAGACGATAGGCAGGAGGCTATAAACAGTACTAAGCAACGGAATCCAAAGGCCTTTCAACATCAGATTGAAAGTATTTCAAGTACTCTTAGTTTAACCCTTGACCCAGATTTTGGCCTTCTTGGTATCTGCAACTTGATTTTTGTAGTATAGGATGCCTTCTATTAGATCATTATAGATGCAGTCACACCAGTTCATTTCTTTCACACTTTCAATACAGGAAGCAGCTTCGTAGAACCTTTTGTTGATACCATACTGTTCAGTTGGGCAGAGCAGGTTACTGATGACAAAAAGAAGAAATGATTGCTTGAATTTGACTTCATCTGTGATCCATATCGCTAGGTGTGGAAGTGAGGTTCCTGCATCCTTTCTCTATTTTTTTATCATTCTTGTGGACATTGGATTGCAAATTCGGTAGGGATGAGTTTAAATTGGTTAGGGATATATATATAGATATTGTAGTTATGGTTCAGATAGGTTAGAGGAGGTTTGGGGAACATGAATACGGAATTCATGTTCATCTGTAAGAGAACTGCGAGAATTTCTGTAATTAGCTTATGTGGTTACCTTGTTGAACTGGTGTTTAGGTATCTTGGTGCAGCAATGCTATCTGGCTGATTTATAATGTTGTATTGTACGTAGTCTTATTATTTTACCTATATCCTTATGTAGATTGTAGATAAGAATAAATTGATCATTGTCTTTCATCTTGTTATTCTGCAGGCATGGGGCTAAGCATGCCTCTTGAATGGCACAACCACGGACAGCTTTCGAGCCCCAGCAAAATCCCAACATCATCTCGAACAACCAATACCCACACCTTGTGTCCAAGTCGATGTGGTAAAAGCGCCATCAACATTCACCTTAGGATCATCCTCTACAGGTTTGGCTCATCTTTGTTGTTATTTATCCTCCTTCCTCTTACATGTAGAAAATAGTTTTCTATTCACTAGCCCACTTGCTAGCTTGATAACAGACATTATCCAGAGAAAAATATTAACCTTCTTTCTCTAACTCTCCCAGCACCACAATATAGAGACACTATTGATCACAACTTTTGGTACTTAATTTTGCGAGCATCACATGTACCACCTCTGGCAATTGTGGCAATATGTATATCCTCAAGATTAATGACTCCTCGGATAGTTTTTACATCCTTGCAATTTCATAATGGATGTGCTCCATCCTCGTATGGCTGCTGGCACACAAGACTAACTTTTCACATTCTATGCCTTCTCTGAATATTAGTACGCGGCAGGCTGTTATGCGCTAGACGTTAATCACTTGTGAGGTACTAGCAATTCCCAAATACTCTAGCACTTGAACTTCTCCCCTCACCCCCACATCCCGAAGGACTGTGCACACTCTCCATCCCTGTTTCTGACAGACTTTATACGCCAATTTCAGTGAAACACTCCTTTGTATGCTAAGCATAACAATTCTTAAAATAATCACCCGAATTGGAAATTAAAAAGTGATGTCTCCATCGCTGTTATTTTGTGGACATGTCCCAGTCTCATAGTTATATTAAGTGTAGCTTATTTCCAACTTTTCATTCAAGGATTAATCTCAATTGCAGGTTGTGACATGCTGATTGAAACAAGTGAAGTTTCTGTTGTCACATTTTCTGGCATTATCCTTTTTTTTTAAGGCATTATCCTTTTTTGTAACATTATTAGATCATATATGGAATTAGTCTCATATTTCTTATTTGCTCCATTTGCAGGATGGAAGTTGGAGATTGTTATCATGCTGGAATGAAATGTACGAAAGCACGAGCATTATGATATGCTATCCGGTAACAATGGGATTTACCGGATGATGAAAATGATCCTGGTTACACAGGTAAAGATCGTTTCTTAGTCTTGCTTGGTAGAATTCATGTGGAATGTTTGTATCTTTAGGAAAGGAGACCGTCGTTAATGTATTTGTACATTTCCTGACAAAGTAACTTTGCACTTTAGGAAAGGCTGGACCTACTGACCTGGACGAAACAAGAAAAAATCTGCTTGTGCCGGAATTAATGCATCGTTCATGATGGCTGAAACTTAATTGAGATGCTAGCTTTACTCCTGACACTGGTAAGGATCGTGGGGTGCAGTATTAAGAGGCGAAAGTGGTATGTTTGAATTCTGTACTGTAGCTGATAGTGTTGAACCTTTGGCTTATCTTGAGAGTTTAAAGCAAACTTTGCCAAACTGTATGTCCGTGCAGATTAAATCTGACTGTCTCCTTGTCAATGACCTATGCATGGTGATTCCTTCCAGATTGGCCATCAACGACATTGTCCAGGAAATCAAGGTACTGTGTGAGCTATTTGCAGGAGCTATTTACCAAACTGTAATATGTCCTGTCACACAAGCATTTTTACATCCCATGTGTGATGTATACGAAAGTTATTACTTGAAGCCGTCTCTGGGATGTGAGCAAAGTGGATCTTAGTCAATAAGAGATAATTGTTTGAATTGTTGGTTACTACACATGTGATGTCAAATATTAGCTTATTGTATGGCATTATAAGAAAAGTTGAATCTCATTGTTTCTGCAATATTATATGCCTATATTTTGCATGTATGACAAGAGAAAATAGTTACAAACCCGTACCCGTAGCAACGCACGGGAATTCAACTAGTTTAGCGTGTAAAGTAGTAGTTCTGTGCAATCAACTCCCACTTGAACGTCCCAACAGTTTCTTCTTGTGCGTATTTACAGATGAAGAACACCGGCTTAGCATGGCCTGCCACAATCACGGCACTACACGAACATGGATATATATTTTTATGATCTGATCACATGTGCGATGACGTTAACTTCCTGCACCTACAAAAGTGTTGCGGGAGATAATGAAGGTGTAGAGGGGAATACGTTTATGAACAACTCCCAAATAACAATAGCTCGTTTACCAACATCCTTGTCGCTCGCGGCCTTGCCGCGCTCGTCCGCAACTACTTCCTCCACAACCTCCCGCTCCTTCACACCCACGCCTCTACTGCTTTGTGCTGTTACTTCCTCGTCGCACGGGTTGGGAACTCCGAACCTGAGATACGGATTGCATTGCATTGCATTGCATTGTGTGCTAGGTGTTTGCGAGAATGCCTGCGCCGAATCGCAGAGGGCGTAGTGTGGGAGTACGGGGTAGAGATCAAGTGTGTAAGTGTGTTTGTGGGAATACCCCATTGGAAATCTGGAGTCTAATCAAGGGTTGCAATGCCGGATTTATGATTTGTCAGACTGCATTAGGTTTCTGGAACAACTATCTTGCCTCAGGTTTCTGCTATAAATATTACTACTCCTCCGTCCAATAATATCCGTCTCAAGTTTGATAAAAAGTGGATGTATCCATACATGTTTCATGTCTAGATACATCCACTTTTTGATAAACTTGAGACAGTTATTATTGGACGGAGGGAGTAGGAAAATTGACGCGGAGGCACGCCGCGCCCGTGGTGTTAATTTTGCTGTATAATTTGAAGTGTATTTTATGACGGTTCGTAAAGTGTTCCTTCTAAAGTATGGTCATATAGCTGCAATTGTGAAGAAGGTTCTGTAATTGTTTCGTTCTACATATAGAAGTTTAATTCAAAAAGTAGCACGTTTAATTCAAAAGTAGCAGATGGTAAATATTGAAGCAATTTTCTAATTACAGTAAGTTACGGAAAAACAAATAGCTGTAACAGTTTGTGGGTGTGGAATCTAGCGATAAACTATCCACCTGGTTGTGAAGGTATTAAGAAGTCAATCTTGCAGTAAATTTGGATAAGTGAGGAGCGTGTTGGGATTATGAAAAGAAAAAGACGCACAAAAGTGGTATCATATTAACTCACGGACAAAGGTGAAGAGGAAGAATGCACTACCTGCACTCTGGTACTCATCACTTGATGTTTATTTACCATGAACTGAAATAACATTCTGTAGATGAACGTATGGTGAAGAAAACACATAAATAACCCATCTCTTGAATGCTAGTTTCTTTTCACCTTACCTTCAAGAAGACAGTAACACCTACAGTCATAAAGTAACCTATTAAAGCATATCAGAGCTGCATAGATCTTAATGGCAATGCAGTACATTTCTTGTGAGTACTCGAAACTTTCTACGTCTTATTGTAGAAGTGTAACATCAACTATAGTGTTAGAAAATCACACTGATGGAAACATTATCATTTTGTGTAAATCTAAATGGTAGTACCAAAATAATCTGGATGGGTATTCAGTTCTTTTATGAGACCCCATCTTGGGCAATCAAATGCACCTTACAATCTAGGGAAAATCGAATGATATTTCGGTAAATATTCTCAACAGCAACATAGACGGCATGCCAAAACCAACAAAGTGAACACTTCAGGACTATTAAAGATTTCATCATCCTGATTCTATGAGAAGTGTTTTTGGAGCAAAAATAAATAGATAACTGGAATGAACTAATCTGCATGCTAAGGCTTTTTTTATAGGACGTCGACATCTTTTTGAGGGAAAAAATAACATGAATCAACTGTGTTTGCCATAGAAATAACATGAATCTTTGCCATCAAAATAACATTACTTGACTTTGCTTGGCAGGAAAAAAGGAGGCATAATTTCCTTACATTAACATAAAGGTGATATCTCGATTTCTTTGTAGTATCCGTTTCGACAATGTCACAAAACAAACCATGCACCTCTTGCATATAACAATGTGCTAACATTCTAAATGTCGTTGAATGGATAGAAAATCTGTTAACATAAAAGTTGTAGCACCAAAATAATTCACTCAGGGACAACGCCGGGTGACGTGGGTGCCTTCAGGGAAGGCTGAAACGCTCATCTTTGATATTGCACTTCTATAGTGCGGGGCGACGTGGGCGCCTCGACAGGCCGCTGAGATGGTCCGCTCCGATATATGTCTGATTCATAATTTTCGGAAAACGCGGGAACTTTTCCGCAAAAAAACATAGGGGAAAACGTGAGGACTTTTCTGCAAAAAGCGGAGGGTCCGCGCGTGTGTTTTATGCCGGAGAACCGATTCATAATTTCGGGAAAAGGAGGGGACTTTTCTGAAAAAAACACGCGTGCCGTCAGAAATTTGTCTTTTTGTACAGCATAAAATACAACGAATTTGAATTTTAGAGAAATATGTATATGTCTGTCAAAGTAAAAAGGTTAAAACATGAAAGTTGTTTGGAAGGGCGATATCCATATACCCGTGAAAGTAAAATTCAAACGGATGAATGAGTGCGACGAATTTGACAAAATTCGTCAAATGTTTGTGCGAATTTGGATCCAAAATTAAGGAGTTAGAGTCGACAAAACTCGAAACCGTTAAGGGGAATGGAACCTACTCGTCGACGCGCATATATTTCATTTCATGCATATAATTTTTTGGGAGAACAAAAAAACATAAAAAATAAATCGCAAAAAAAAACACTGTAGAAGTGCGGGTACTGTAGAAGTGCGGGTACGCACTTCTACAGTACCCGATGACGTGGACACCTTGAGAGGCTGATGAAGAGGAGCCCTTTTATATATAGATAGATAGATAATAGTGTTGGCTGCTCTTTGCCTAGTAATAAGCCCATTGTTCAGCATAATGAACTTTACATGTAATGAAGAGAGTTGGTCAGTTGGGGATCTATTCAACTTGTAGATGGGATACCAGATATTTGAATTGGAATCACAATTAAACATGAACGGCAGTTTACTGAAATGATCATTAAAAATGTCAACCCTTACAAGCAATCCAAAACTGTTTCCTAGCTCTATATTGCTAATCTGGGATGGCTTTGAGAACTGTCGGTGCCATTTCGATGTAGCATAAGAGGAGTTCCTTGTGGGGTTCTAACCACCAAACCCGAGAACCAGTAGTGTAATCAGGTGTACAACTGGATTAGCTAAGTAGCCATGCTGCAGTGTCTGATGTGATTTGCGAACTTTCTTTAGCTTTCTGAAGTGTTTCGTTTCTTGTTCCGTTAGTTAGTAAATGCAGATCAACGAGCTACTCTAATGAGCTATAGAGTATAGGCTACAGTCAGTGAGGCCATAAACCTTGAAGCTTGACCTACCCGGAATTATACACTATGGCAAGATGGACAACTACTAAGACCAGCACTTGCTTCCAGTAATCCTTCTGTTGTCTGTTCATGAGGCAGTCAATTTGTCTTCCATCTGTCAGTAAGGTATCTAAAAAGAGAAAGAGATAACCAAAATACAGTAGATTAAGGGTAATTTTAGAAAACTGACCAGGAGATCTTTGTTTAGTCAACTATTTTCCAGAATCAGTAATAGGAAAATTCAAGATGGATGTGAACTGTAATGGCATGTTCTGTATTTGCCCGAGTTGTTCCTTGAGTAATCAGACACCTAGTCTTGAAATGCCATATTAGTTGATGACTTGATGTTTTTCTGTTTACTTTGCTGAATTTCTCAACTCGCATCACCTTTCAATTCTGATTATATGTATTCTTAAATCCAACTTGCCTTGTCAACAAGTCTTGTCCAGGAAACATTTAAAAACAATGCAGTCAAGACGTTCTGGCAAAAAATTCACTCTTATAGCAATTCCTCTCCAGCAGAGAGAATTAGATTTTGTGTAAGTTATGGAAACCTAATTAGTGTTTGTTCAAGCATTTGTTTTAACATTATAACTATGTTTATGTCATTTTCCTTACAAAATCAGAGTCTTTATCTGTTTGATATTTTGCTTAATTTTCTTATATAACCAAGATGTCTAATCTTACATGTGCGAAATTAAGAATGAAAAGACATAGGTTATACTTGAAGTTCAGCGTGCAAATACTCACCAGACATGTTCAGAATTGAACATATTTACTACATACTAGTCATAAAAATTATGGAATGGTGTGATTGAAATTGCATGTGTACTTTTCAAATGATGTGTGCCATAAATTACATTACTGTAGTTTGAACATGGATAATTTATCAAACATTGATGTGTTAATATCAATAAAAACATCAGTATTCTTAATTTGACTCACCTGGTTTCATTTGGTTAAATAAACTTCTGATATGATCTCCCAATACCTGGTTTTATTTCTTCAGTATTTTCCAGTAACATATCTCTCAAATCATGCATTCGAGGTTCAAGAAAGCTGGCCTGAGGATGTCTTAAGTACAGCATTGGAGGACCGATGCTTGGAAAAGAGTTACCTGGAAATATGTGTCCAAAACTCCTAATTCTAGTTCACGCTTTACAATCATATGAGGAAAAGACAAGGAAAAGCAAGCTCAAAGCAGTTGAGTCTAGTTCCAGCTTAATGCCTAGGTACCAATTAATGGTATCATCTGTCCTTCTGACTACTCTGCCCTTGAGCTTTCCTGGTTAGCATCCTTTCCTTCTCCGTCCTATCAGAAGAAAGGTCTTTTAGTCTTGTGTTTGACACTGAATCTGTGTTCTGTTGGATACAGGTGTTTTTCGTTAATGAACCTTAGGGTGTGGGTTGTTGTTTCTGTTAGTCAAATTTTGCAATGAGAATTAAAAGTACACATAGAGTATCATATTTTCTGTTTATTGTTGAGGTACTCGTATTGGCACTTTCAGTTCCTGTGATGGCATTATTGGTCTACCAATGTGCTTTTGACCAACAAAAGTAATGTTCACTAATGCTTGACAATTTACAGGGATTCTAAATGTCTATTTCAAGAAGAAACTGGAAGAACTAAATACCATGATAGATGGATCTGGTGAGAATGACCAACTCGCTAGTCATGAGTTTTCTGGAAGGAGCAATGTGTATGTTTGGGATTCTAAAATGGACATTGATGGTCAAGAAACAATTATTTTAGAAATTGGTAATTTGGTTAATAAAAGTTGTTCGTGATCTTAGATGTCTTGGTTTTACATCAGTGACTGAAGAATCAAGATTCTTATTCCTCTGCAATAATCTGTCTTTTAAAGGTCCATACACCCTTCTGTGCCTAACACCTACCCCATCTCATATTTTGGCACAGATGCCCTGAAATTTTGGCAGTAATTGTAAATTAATTCAGTCTCATATGCAGTCTAAAGTTAACGAACTAGCTGGTGACGATTACAGAATCCCTGTCCTTGGGTGTGTCAAGAACTGGATTCAGGTACCGTCCATATCACCAGTCTACAAAGTTTATCCATTCAACTGCATGACTGCTCTTTTGGAATCACAAGCTTTGTCTTATGCCCAGCCCACTTAAGTAACTGAGCTTGCTAGGTGAAATTCATTTTTGTATGCTTAGTCTTTTATGCCCAATCTTCAGACTAGAACAGGAATGCACGGTTTATGTAATAGAGCTGTCATTGCAGTGCACCTGTCATGGTCCAGAGTATCCTTCAAAACATATTTGCCAATGTCTTCCAGCTGTTTGATATCCGTTTATATGCGAGTTCTTCAGCATGTTGGATTAACAGATAAGATCTTATTATTTTTGCCATAGTATACTAGCTTATGGTTATATACTCTCCATAGATGCTAAGGCCGACATGCTACTTACCTCGTCAGTTTATACTCATAACCATGTTTGCTAACAGAACTTTTGGGTCTTGTCAGGCTGTTCGGTCTTCAGTTTATATACCTCTCTACTAGATGCTTGGCTCTTCAGCTTGTGCTGACAAACTTTTTGGTCTTGTCAGGTTGTTCCTCTTCAGTTTTAGCGTGCTCTTTTGACATATCTGGGGGACTCTGTTGACTATGAAAGTGAATCATCTGGTCTGAAATCACCCTTAGCCTCACGCCCTTCTTCCTTCCCAGGTATTGATATTCCTTCAGAACCCTTCTGAGGTGGCACATGTGCCTTGAGTATTTTGCTTACGAAACCTTGCAGGACCTGAGAATTGGCAAACTTTTTGAAATTATAGTAGATTAACCTGAGAGGTTAGTCGTTTTCCTCTATATGACGGTGTTAAATATATAAATAGCATTATGATCTCAATATCATTGTATATGCTTGAGTACTTTTAGTGCTGCCCCTATATTTCTCCTCTCTAATAAAAGTTTGGCCTATGCCCTTCAATATGCTTACTACTTTTTCACTTCTGTAAGTATACTAGTTTTTGGTTACTTGAGCTGCAATGTCTTCATATCTATCATGGCTAATGAACTTGTATTCTTGCAGTCTATCCTCATTTAGTTGAAGTGCAATATGGTCCATTATGTATCATGTTGTAGGTCACCTAGTTATCGCTTGACTAGTGTGTATTTGTCTATTTGATGATCTGTTTTGTCCACCTTGAACCAAGGATCTTAATTTCCTTTCATGTGTTGTACTATCCTTTTTCTCTCTTTGCTTGCATGCTTAGGTGTTAACCAAGTTTGTTGACACGGTCACCTCGAACCTCTGAGATTTCTTATGAGTTCATTTCCTGTTACGTTGCTTCCATGCTCTTGCTACTTTGCACGTGTTCTTAACTTGTGCAATGTTTTTTAATATGGATATTTTTGGGGATATCGATTAGGTTCTCCTGCTACTGAAGGCCTAAAGCCCTACGGTAATTGCTCTCAAAAAAAAAACTGAAGGCCTAAAGCAGTATTTGAAGTACACGGGTCAGCACTCTAAGCTTCTTGACTCATTAATCTCGTCACTGAGATATCGCTTGCTTACTGCTGGTGCCTCAACTACTGATTTATTGCACCAGTATGTTTCCACATTCAAGGGATTATCTGAGGGGTAGAAAATACACTATTAAATGCATAGTGACAATGCTAACTGACGGGTCTGGAGGAAACACGAGTGGGACAGGAAATGTTTGTGATAATCTTCTTCAAGAATTGAACAGGGATGCTAAAAACCAGGAGAATGCTGATTATGATGATCATACAAACATTGATGAGAAGCAAGCATTGTTGAATTCTTAAACATATGGTTTATTCTTTATATTCAGCATAACGCCTCTTATTCCCTCAGCCCTTAAGAAAGTTTACTTCTCTAAGATCGAGAACTGTGGTTCCAACTTTTACAGCTGGGAACCTGATCCCGTCGAAGCAGATCCATTGAAAGGCAGCAGAAATAGGAGGAAAATTGATATACTTGGACTGATGGTCAGTATAATTGCGCTCAAAGGACCAACTGGTCAACGAATATTGTGTAATGCTGGCAGAAAAGTTGTTCATCAAATTTGATTTTGATATAGATTCCGATATCCGCACGCTGGAACTTCTTAAGGTTAATACTAACTTTCGTATTAGCCCATACTTAGTCATGTTTTTAAGTCATCTGATTGGGCTGCACTGATGTGTTATGCCTTCGCTGTAGCCTTCATCTTTCTTATGATTATGTTGTTTTGGCAAATTCATTTTGGTGAGAGCAGTATGCAGAAATGTGAAATTATGCTTAATTTCGCAAAAACGCGAAGGACCTTTGCATTTTATTTCATTGTAAAGATAGAGTAATTTACAGACCTCCTAAGAGGCGGGGTTCAATAGTACATGGCTTAGTGCACATCCCAGGTGGGTGGCAAAATGACTCTCAGGCCTAATGCGCCTGCTCTCAGGCCCAAAATGACTCTCAGTAGAAATGTGAAATTATGCTTAATGACTTGGTTGACTCGAAGAGAACTGACTCAAATATTAAAACATTGTTATCAAGGACATTGGAAACTGGTACCGTTGAGATACTGCATATTCCTTCAGAAACCAAAATTTTAACTATTATTACACCTGCATTTGAACCCTTATGTTTTTATGGAACTTGCTGGGCAAGAGGAGGCAGAGATGTCTCATGATGTTCTTCATGCTACAATAATTTCTTCCAACTTTTGGCCACCAATTCAGGTATGCAAGTAAACTTTTATTTAAATCATGGCAGTACCCCTCCCCTTTATTTCACGATGTGGATGAGTTAAATAAGATGGTACATCAATTATGATACAGAGCTGAGCCTGGAGCAATTATAAATTGGTAGAGATAATGAGATATGCACTACTACAATAAATAAATATTTTGTCAGAGCTCTTTATATCATCAAATCTTGGTACCAATTTTCTACCAGTTTTATCTTCAAATCCTTGTTATTCTGTTCATACAAACAATTATATTCAATTATGTCACAATATTTTTTCAAATGTGTTTTATTTTTAAATACATAATTTGCAACATCAAAACCTCTCTCCTTGTTGGTGTGAGGTAACAGAAATTGTTGAAGACGGGTGATAACTCCAAGAGCAAGGGATCACTGTAGCACCTCTCAATGTGGAAGTAAGGTATCGATCCGCAGGAGCAAGAAGAGAAAGTTATCTATTCGCTACAACTAAAGTGTCACAAGTTTTAGTTGATTATGCACTAAACAAGTTTAGAGAACAAGATGGTTGGTTTGATGGATGTAAAAGTGTTCCAATCCTCTTCTTTGCAAGAGGACAAGACAAAGGTAGTAGCAAGTGAAAGCTCTCAAAGAGAGAAAGCCCAATCCTCTATGTAGCAAGAGGACAAGCTCAAGTGTGTGTTTCTTATAGGAACAATGGACATGGTTCATGGGTTCACTTAATCCTCTCTCTCATCTACGGTGATCATCATGTTATAGATAAAGTACACACAATTGTCATGTTTTAATGGTAGCTTTTTTATGACGGCTATATGTCCTAAAACACATAGTTGAAAGAAATACTCATTTGTGTTGCTAGGTCACCCCTCGTAAGGCTAGCATGGTTTCTCTCACTCCCACATCATACTCTTTCTTTTTACCCCCAGATAAAGGACGTTGGGCGGTACTGTGTCACTCAATACCTATGCCGTGTCACATCGGCCATCCCGTACCCACATACATCATACTTCAAAGTATGACAAATCACAAAAGCTCCAACACAACGGTAAAAGCATAACAAATCATCTCACACCACAATATTCACCACAAAGGTATTACATAGATGACCGTAATCATGTTCAGCAGCTCATACGGTACTAATTAGTGAAGCTCAAGAGAGAGGAGAGATACAAAAGTTACCACCACAAACCCTAGTCCAGGGGGTGGACTACTCCCCCTTCATCATAGTGATGACGGTGAAGAAGTTCTTGATGTAGATGTTGATGATGAACACGCCGGAGGGGGGTGGAGCCCTCCGGAGGCGATTCCGGCGGTGTTTCCCCCCTCCGATCTTCTCCGGCGGCAGCCTTCTGTCTCTGTTTCGTGGTTCTGTGTTTCTCCGCCACCTCCTTTCGCGAAACGCTAGGGGACCTTTTTTATAGGCGTTTTTAGGTCAAGACGAAGTCGGTGGACGAAAGATCGATGGCCACGGAGCTCCGAGGGGGAAAAGAGCTGGGCCCACGTGGCCAGGTATTTTAGGCTGCGTGGGACCCTCCCATTTTCAGCCTGTTGGGCTTCTGGTCTTCAATTTAAGCCCATTGCGTTCGTCTCGAAAATTCTGAACCGTGCTCTTTGGCCTTGCCCTTTTTGGAGTCCCGAAGCTCCCGGAAAGTCTGAAACACTAAAAAAGACGTTTTCTGGAAAAACAGGGTTAATTCCAAATAAATGGGAAAACTATGAAATATTCCCAAAATCATTATAAAACATTGATATAACCCTTATATGATGCAAATATGATTGAAATATAAGCAATTAAAGTGCAAAGTTCATGTATGCATTTTACATGCATCAACATCCCCAAGCTTAATCCATGCTCGTCCTCGAGTATGAAGATGATAAAACTAACATGGACTTTGCAATTTAATACTTAACAATGAATATCAAAGATTATTACTATTGCTACATATAGTCAAATGATTCATTCTTCAAAGGAGTAGCAATATGCAAATAGTTTATGAAGTGATATCAAGTATTCAAGATAAGGATGTTCATTGATAGTTCACAAAGTGTAACATGGTAGCAAGTAATATGGAACACATGTATGCATAATGATAAGTAGAACATCCTACAATGGTCATAGAGTGTAGATGGAAATCTGAATATGATAGTTGTACACTTTGGAAAGATGTATATGTGAGTAGAGGTAAAGCATGCATAAGTTTCATCTAACTTCCAAACTCTTCTACTTAAGTTAATGATTGCAATGTGGAATTCTTGGTGTCAAGCTCTCATTACCCCTATCATAGCATCTTGAATGATTAAAGTTTAATGTGAAAGCAAATATGAGTAGTGTGCTTGACAAAGAATGGGTTGAATGTCTCATGCCCCTTGAATACAAGTACTTACACCATGTGTTACTCAACTTGGGAAACAAAGCAAGTTCAATTAAATATCATTGTAAGCATAATAGTATCATCAAGAGCGTCAACTGGGGTACCTCTTATCCCAAGATATGGAACAAGCCCATATCAAAATGACAAGACAAACAAACAAAATGAACAATCTCAACACCCTTTTTATTTACCATTTGGAATAGTTTTTTATTGCAAGGTGTATTGATGACCCACAAGTATAGGGGGTGTATCGTAGTACTTTCGATAAATAAGAGTGTCGAACCCAACGAGGAGCAGAAGGTGTTGACAAGCGGTTTTGATGAAGGATTCACTGTAAATGCTCTCAGACAAGTTTTTAGGAGTTTTTGATATGACAGATAAATAAAGTACAAGTAAATAAAATGCAGTAATAATAGTTGCAGCGAGTGGCCCAATCCTTTCTACAGCAAAGGACAAGCCGGTTGTTGTACTTATAATGACCAAACGTTCTTGAGGACACACGGGAATATTGTCAAGTGCTTTCGCTTCATATAGTTGATTAATCTTCATTGTTTTGATAAGTGTTGTGTGGGTGAACCTATGCTAATGCACCGCCCTTCCTAGGACTAATACATACTTGTGATTATACCCCTTGCAAGCATCCGCAAATACAAGAAAGTAATTAAGATAAACTAACCACAGCCTTAAACTTTGAGATCCTGCTATCCCTCATGCATCGATATACCAACGGGTGTTCAGGTTTCTGTCACTCCGGCAACCCCACAATTGGCAAACGAATACACAATGCATTCCCCTAGGCCCATAAAGGTGAAGTATCATGTAGTCGACGTTCACATGACACCACTAGAAGAATAACACCACAACTTAAGCATCAAACCATTAAATATTACTCAACATAGTTCACTACTAACATCAAGACTTCTCCCATGTCCTCAAGAACTAAACGAACTACTCACAAGACATCATACGGAACATGATCAGAGGTGATATGATGATGAATAACAATCTGAACATAAACCTTAGTCCAATGGTTTCACCCAATAGCATCAATAACAAGAGTAATCAACACCGGGAGAGTTTCCCCTATGAAATAGACAAGATTCAGCCCTAGATGTTATAGCGGAGACGGGGTGCAGCGGCGGTGATGATGGTGTTGGCGGTGGAGATGATGATGATGATGATCCCGATGAAGTCCAGCTCGATGACGGTGATGATGGCGACGATTTCCCCCTCCGGGAGGGAATTTCCCCCGGCAGATTTCTTCCTGCAGGGGAGCTTTTCGCTCTCTGGTGTTTTCCGCCTCGTGGAGGCGGCGGAATATTTCGATGGCCTCCTCCTGTGTTAGGGTTCGAGGGGGTCAAGTACGCGAAGGGGGAACGGCTGAGGTGGGCCAGGGCCCCCAAACCACCTGCGGCGCGGCTGGGGGCCCGCCGCGCCAGGGTGAGGAGGGCCCACCTTGGCCCTTCTCAGCCTCCCCTTTTGGCCTCCTCCATCTTCTGGTAAAATAGGAACTTCCATATGTCTCCTTCGATTTATTGATCTTCAGAAATAGTGCATCTCGACGGTGCTTTTTCCAGCAGAATCCTGACTCCGGTGTCCAATTCTCCATTATTCATCAAACATGCAAAATAGGTAAAATAACATAAGTAACACTTCTAAATATGAAATATATCGATGAATAGCAGTAAATTATGATATAAAATAGTGATGCAAAATGGACGTATCAACCCCCCCAAGCTTAGACCTCGCTTGTCCCCAAGCGAAAACTGAGCTCAGTAAACATGACCACAAGTTTATGGAGCAAAGTGTCGATAAATAAAATACGGACAAGAAGCATCACATTCATTGATACACAAGTCATTCTAGACAGCAACTTCCCTTCATATAATCTAACTTGAAATAAGTAAAGGGAACCACGATGAAGTGCATAAAGAGAACCATGATTGGTGAAGGCAAACTTAAACTCTTGGTCAGAGAACAATTAACAGATCATACTTATCTTTCGAGAAGAGTCTTTATATCAGAGCTTATATAGCAGAACTTACATGCCTTAATCATAACAGTCTCCTTACAGTCATTGATAACTTTCAAAGTTATATTCATTCGGATAAAAGCTATTGTGCGAAACAAGGAAATGAGAGATATGATTAGAAGTATCAACACATATAACTAATTGGATCTCAACAACTCAAATGCTTGCTTGAGATAGAGAGGAATGGGTTTACTGACTCAACAATAATGTAAAAGATAGGCCCTTCGCAGAGGGAAGCAGGGATTAAATCATGTGCTAGAGCTTTTAAGTTTTGCAAAGCATATAGAGAGTATGAAAATAGTTGTTTGAGCTATGTATGTCGTTGTCAACGAATCGTAGTAAAGTGAACACTAACCCCTTGTCAACCAGACTTTCAAGAGCGGCTCCCATGAAGGACGTTATCTCTACCAGCAAGGTAGATCATCCCTCTTCTCTTTTGTTTACACATGTATTTTAGTTTCTTTATAGTTGACACTCCTCCCAACCTTTTGCTTACACAAGCCATGGCTAACCGAATCCTCGGGTGCCTTCCAACATTCACATACCATGGAGGAGTGTCTATTTGCAAATTAAGTTGCTTACTGATAAATCAGGGCAAAACATGTGAAGAGAATTATTAATGAAAGTTGTAGTTAATTGGGACTGGGCACCCCATTTGCCAGCTCTTTTTGCAAATTGTTGGATAAGCGGTGTATATGCCACTAGTCCATTGGTGAAAGTCTGTTTGACAAAAGTGCTAGAGAAACTCTACAGAACCCTCATGAGCTAATAAACAGTGACACAAAACTAGGAGTAATAAGTTTTGAATAATTTAAAGGTAGCACATGAAGTATTTACTTGGAATGGCGCAAAATACCATATAGTAGGAAGTTATGGTGGACTCGAATGGCAATGGTTTGGCTCAAGGTTTGGATGTATGAGAAGCATTCCCTCTCGATACAGGTCTTTGGCTAGCAAGGTTATGTAGCAAGCATAAGAGTTGAGGGATACAAACAATTATACAAGTGATAAGAATAATCATGCAATCTTCCTTAGAAGCACAAATAGTTTAACTTAAGAATACTAAGCTTATGAGCTACAAAGAAAGAAAGATCATGGAATAATATATTTGCATGCACTCCCTCTCTCTACTTAAGTCTCAAAGTATTGTCTACTACTGACCAATGCTAAGTTTGCCAAAACCAAAAAGATTAACTTGGTGCTCTAAAAAGTGATCCCTATACTAACAACAAGGTTATCAATATGAAAGAGAATTGCAAGCTAAAATAAAGTATGCAGAAAGTAAATGATAAAACTTCTCATTAATATTTCATAACGGCAACTCACACCAAGGGATACATAGATAACCAACTAAAAGAGAGATACTTCCACATTGCAAACCATCATATAAGATAACTTCCCTACTCACGATATGACTTTATGGAAAAGTAAAAGGTAAAGATAATGATGTGATACCGCGGCACTCCCCCAAGCTTGGAACAAACCAAGGGGATGCCAATACTTATGATGAATTACTCCTTCGGTGGTGGTGGCGGTATGACTTGGATTGGAGTAAGAAACCGTTCCAGCATTCGGCGGAGTCTGATATTCTCTTCCTGGAGTATTTCCACCTCCCTCCGCAGGGCTCGGTATTGATCACAGAACTCATCTGTAACTCGAAGTACTTCCGTCACTGCCGGAAAAGAGCTGTAGTCCGGAATAGGTGGTATTGCTCCCTGCAGGTTATGAGAAAAAGCACGTTGAGCGTTAACCGATCCCACAAAGGTGGGCTTCCTGACTGCAGGCTGTTCTCCCTTTGTTGACGGCATCCCCTTTACTTCCTTCATGACGCTTTCATCTTTGCTCTTGACTTCCTCCTTCAGCTTGGGGTCTTGAGTCTCGTCTTCCAAAGGCTCCTTGCCCTTGTTGTTGTTGTTGGAGACCATGGCGCTTCTAAATCTGAAAACAATATCTGGACAGAAACAGCTCGAAACGAAACACGATGAAAAGGCGAGATACGAACCTCGGGGGTTCGGGTGAGTTATATAGCAAAAAGTTTTACAACATAAGGAAGGTACAGGAGGAAACCTGATCGGAGACGAGCTCCGGGGTGCTCAAACCACCAGGCGGCGCGGCTGGGGGCCCACCGCGCCGACCTATGGTTTGGGCACCACGGGTGCCGTCTCCCATCCGGTTCGGTCTCTTATTTTTCCATATTTAATAAAAACGACGAAAATATCTTCTAGAAAGTTATTCGCGAAACTTTTCTTACCGAAACTGTTACCTATTCGAATCGAATTCTGCAGTCCCAGAAAAATGTTCTTCAATGAAAGTTTCCGGAGTCACCACTTTAATTGTATCAACCTCTTCATTAATAGAATCTCCAGAAATATAATGCTTGAGTCTTTGACCATTTACCACTTGTGTAGAGTTATCTTTCAATGAAGCAATTTTTATTGCACCTGAACGATACACCTCCACAATAACAAATGGTCCTTCCCATTTTGAGAGTAACTTTCCTGCAAAAAATCTGAGACGAGACCTATACAATAGAACTTTCTCACCAACATTAAATTCTCTTTTAAGAATTCTCCTATCATGCCATCTCTTAACTTTTTCTTTAAAGAGTCTAGCATTTTCATAAGCCTCACTTCTCCATTCATCTAAAGAACTTAATGCAACAACCTTTTCTCACCGGCAAGTTTAAAATCTCTATTAAGTTCTCTCACTGCCCAATAAGCTTTGTGTTCTAATTCTAAAGGCAAGTGACAAGCTTTACCATAAACCATTTTATAAGGAGACATGCCCATGGGGTTCTTATAAGCAGTTCTATAAGCCCATAAAGCATCATTTAACTTACTAGTTTTTTCTAGATTTATTAACAGTCTTTTGCAAGATAGATTTAATCTCCCTATTTGACAATTCTACTTGTCCACTAGTTTGAGGATGATAGGCTGAAGCAATTCTATGATTAACACCATATTTAGCAAGAGTCTTTCTAAAACCACCATGGATAAAATGAGAACCTCCATCAGTCATAAGATATCTAGGTACACCAAACCTAGGAAAAATGACATCTTGAAGCATTTTTAAAGAGGTCTCACCATCAGCACTTTTAGTAGGTATAGCTTCTACCCATTTAGTGACATAATCAACAGCAACAAGTATATGAGTATTACCTTGTGAAGAAGGAAAAGGACCCATGAAGTCGAATCCCCAACAATCAAATGGTTCAATAACAAGAGAATAACTCATAGGCATTTCATTGCGTCTAGAGATATTACCAACCCTTTGACATTCATCACAAGATAAAATAAACTTTCTTGCATCCTTAAAGAGGGTAGGCCAATAAAAACCTGATTGTAGAACTTTCTGCGCAGTTCTATCTCCAGCGTGATGCCCTCCATAAGCACTTCCATGGCATTTCCTCAGTATTTCCTGTTGTTCATATTCAGGAACACATCTTCGCATAATACCATCGACTCCTTCTTTATATAAGTGTGGGTCATCCCAAAAGTAATGCCGCAAGTCATAAAAGAATTTCCTTCTTTGCTGAGCTGAAAAGGTTGGAGGCAAGTACTTGGAAACAATAAAGTTAGCATAATCAGCATACCAAGGACTATCTCGCGAACTTACACTTATTGCAGCCAATTGTTCATTTGGAAAGCTATCATTAACAGGAATAGGATCATAAGGAATGCTTTCCAATCTAGACAAATTATCAGCAACAGGATTTTCAGCACCTTTTCTATCTATGATATGCAAATCAAATTCTTGCAAAAGAAGTACCCATCTAATAAGCCTTGGCTTAGCATCTTTCTTTTCCATAAGGTATCTAATTGCAGCATGATCAGTATGAATAGTGACTTTCGAATCAACTATGTAGGGTCGAAATTTGTCACAAGCAAAAACTACAGCTAGAAATTCTTTTTCAGTAGTGGCATAATTCTTTTGAGCAGAATCAAGAGTTTTACTAGCATAATGAATAACATTTAACTTTTTATCTACTCGCTGCCCAAGAACAGCGCCTACAGCATAATCACTAGCATCACACATAATTTCAAAAGGTAAATTCCAATCAGGTGGTTCAACTACAGGAGCGGTGATTAAAGCCTTTTTCAAAGTTTCAAAAGCTTCCTTACAATCATCATCAAAAACAAAGGGTACATCTTTTTGAAGAAGATTAGTAAGAGGCTTGGAAATTTTAGAGAAATCTTTAATAAACCTCCTATAAAAACCAGCATGACCAAGAATACTACGAATACCTTTAACATCTTTGGGACAAGGCATCTTTTCAATTGCCTCCACTTTAGCTCGATCAACTTCAATACCTCTTTCAGAAATTTTATGTCCAAGAACAATTCCTTCATTAACCATAAAGTGGCATTTCTCCCAATTAAGAACAAGGCTAGTTTCTTCACATCTCTGCAAAACTTTGTCAAGGTTGTGCAAACAATTATCAAAGGAAGTTCCATAGACGGAGAAATCGTCCATGAAGACTTCCACAATTTCCTCACAAAAGCCATGAAAAATAGCAGACATGCATCTTTGAAAAGTAGCAGGAGCATTACATAAACCAAAAGGCATACGTCTATAAGCATAAGTTCCATAAGGACAAGTAAAAGTAGTTTTCTCTTGATCTTGCGCTCTCACAGCAATTTGAGAAAACCCAGAATACCCATCAAGGAAACAAAAGTGAGTTTTCTTGGACAACCTCTCAAGCATTTGATCAATAAAAGGCAAAGGATAATGATCTTTCTTAGTTACTTTGTTAACCTTTCTAAAATCAATGCACATCCTATAACCAACTACTACTCTTTGAGGAATTAGTTCATCATTTTCATTAGGAACAACGGTAATTCCTCCTTTCTTAGGAACACAATGCACAGGACTTACCCATCTACTATCAGCAATAGGATAAATAATACCAGCTTCAAGAAGTTTTAATACCTCATTTCTTACCACTTCTTTCATCTTGGGTATTAAACGACGCTGATGCTCAACAACAGGCTTTGCATCAGGTTCCATGTTGATGGCGTGCTGACATATAGTAGGAGAAATTCCCTTCAGGTCATCAAGAGTATATCCCATAGCTCCGCGGTGTTTCCTCAACACTCCCAATAACCTTTCCTCCTCTGTACCTGAAAGTTTAGAGCTGATAATAACAGGATATATTTTCTTATCATCAATATAAGCATATTTAAGATTATCAGGCAGAGGTTTCAAATCAAAAACAGGATCCTCCTTGGGTGGCATTGTGGTACCCAAATCTTCCACAGGTAAATTGTGTTTGAGCATAGGTTGACGAAGGAATACTTCATCAAGCTCATTCCTTTCTTCCCTGAAGTTCTCACTTTCATGATTCTCCATATGTTGCTGCAAAGCATTGTTAGGAGCAAGAACAATAGATGCAAGTTGAGCAATTTCAAAATCCTCACTAGGCAATTCAGTTTCATAAGGTGCTTTAGCAAATTTAGAGAAATTGAATTCATAAGATTCACCAGCAAATTTAGTAAAGATTTTCTCTTTCTTACAGTCTATAACAGCACCACAAGTATTCAGAAAAGGTCTACCAAAAATAATAGGACAACTATCATTGGCAGCCGACCCAAGTACAAGAAAATCAGCAGGGTATTTAGTCTTACCACAAAGGACTTCGACATCTCTAATGATACCAATTGGAGAGATAGTTTCCCTATTAGCAAGCTGAATAACCACATCAATCTCTTCAAGTTTACAAGGAGCAATTTCGTGCATAATTTCCCTGTAAAGCTCATAAGGAATAGCACTAGAACTTGCACCAATATCACATAAACCATAATAGCAATGATCACCTATCCTAACAGAAAGCACAGGAACACTAGACTTCCTAGAACTTTTAGGATGTGAGACAATATTAGAAGCATCCTCACAAAAGATAATGTGTCTATCTTCTAAATTTTCAGTGACAAGATCTTTAACCAATGCTACAACAGGTTCAACAGTTATTTGCTCATCAGGTTTGGTAGTTTTCTTATTACTTTTACTAACAACACCAGTTATGATAGTATGTTCCTTAATCTTATTAGGAAAAGGAACTTTTTCAATATAAGGTTCTGGAATAATGCGATCAGCAACATTAACCTCAACACCTTTAGATATATGAGAAACAGATTCATCTTTATATGGTTCATGATAATTTTTAAAACCCTCCTTCGGCAAACCGAAATAGGAAGCAAAGGCTTTATAAAAGTTTGCAACAATTTGAGAGTCAAGACCATAAGTAGTGCTAATTTTGCGATAATCATCAGTATCCATAAAATTTTTAACACACTCAAAGTCATAGCTTATACCTGACTCCCTACCTTTGTCATTCTCCCATCCTTCAGTGTTCTCCTGAATCCGATCAAGAAGGTCCCACTTAAACTCTTCTTTATTACGAGTGAACGATCCAGCACAAGTGGTATCCAATAGAGTTTTATCTTGAAAGGAGAGTCTTGCATAAAAGTTATCAATAACAATATTACCAGGAAGCTCATGAATGGGACATTTGAGCATTAATGCCTTCAATCTCCCCCACGCTTGAGCGATACTCTCTCCATCATAGGGCCAGAAGTTATATATGAGGTTCCGATCCTTATGAATCTCACTTGGAGGATAGAATTTGGAGTAAAAGAGAGGTACAATTTCCTCCCATCCAAGAGAATACCCATTCTTCAGCAGTTTATACCAATGTGCAGCTTTACCAGACAGTGATAGAGAGAATAATTTCTTCTTAACTTCTCCCATCGAGATACCTGCACACTTAAATAACTCGCACAATTCATGCAGAAATAACAAATGATCTCCAGGATGGACAGTTCCATCTCCTGCATAGCGGTTATTTGTGACACGTTCAACAATTTTCATAGGAATTTTGAACGGTATTACCTGCTCATCTGGCGCCTCCTCTACTACCTTAGCAGTGGTAGTTGTTTTCCCAAATAGGAATTCAAGAGAAGACCCCTCCATAATGAGATATAGCAGCAGGCAAAAATAAAAACAGCACGTACAATAAATGTTTCCCTTACCAATTCCACTTACCAATAGCGCTACACTCCCCGGCAACGGCGCCAGAAAATAGTCTTGATGACCCACAAGTATAGGGGGTGTATCGTAGTACTTTCGATAAATAAGAGTGTCGAACCCAACGAGGAGCAGAAGGTGTTGACAAGCGGTTTTGATGAAGGATTCACTGTAAATGCTCTCAGACAAGTTTTTAGGAGTTTTTGATATGACAGATAAATAAAGTACAAGTAAATAAAATGCAGTAATAATAGTTGCAGCGAGTGGCCCAATCCTTTCTACAGCAAAGGACAAGCCGGTTGTTGTACTTATAATGACCAAACGTTCTTGAGGACACACGGGAATATTGTCAAGTGCTTTCGCTTCATATAGTTGATTAATCTTCATTGTTTTGATAAGTGTTGTGTGGGTGAACCTATGCTAATGCACCGCCCTTCCTAGGACTAATACATACTTGTGATTATACCCCTTGCAAGCATCCGCAAATACAAGAAAGTAATTAAGATAAACTAACCACAGCCTTAAACTTTGAGATCCTGCTATCCCTCATGCATCGATATACCAACGGGTGTTCAGGTTTCTGTCACTCCGGCAACCCCACAATTGGCAAACGAATACACAATGCATTCCCCTAGGCCCATAAAGGTGAAGTATCATGTAGTCGACGTTCACATGACACCACTAGAAGAATAACACCACAACTTAAGCATCAAACCATTAAATATTACTCAACATAGTTCACTACTAACATCAAGACTTCTCCCATGTCCTCAAGAACTAAACGAACTACTCACAAGACATCATACGGAACATGATCAGAGGTGATATGATGATGAATAACAATCTGAACATAAACCTTAGTCCAATGGTTTCACCCAATAGCATCAATAACAAGAGTAATCAACACCGGGAGAGTTTCCCCTATGAAATAGACAAGATTCAGCCCTAGATGTTATAGCGGAGACGGGGTGCAGCGGCGGTGATGATGGTGTTGGCGGTGGAGATGATGATGATGATGATCCCGATGAAGTCCAGCTCGATGACGGTGATGATGGCGACGATTTCCCCCTCCGGGAGGGAATTTCCCCCGGCAGATTTCTTCCTGCAGGGGAGCTTTTCGCTCTCTGGTGTTTTCCGCCTCGTGGAGGCGGCGGAATATTTCGATGGCCCTCCTCCGTGTGTTAGGGTTCGAGGGGGTCAAGTACGCGAAGGGGGAACGGCTGAGGTGGGCCAGGGCCCCCAAACCACCTGGCGGCGCGGCTGGTGGGCCCGCCGCGCCAGCAGGTGAGGAGGGCCCACCTTGGCCCTTCTCAGCCTCCCCTTTTGGCCTCCTCCATCTTCTGGTAAAATAGGAACTTCCATATGTCTCCTTCGATTTATTGATCTTCAGAAATAGTGCATCTCGACGGTGCTTTTTCCAGCAGAATCCTGACTCCGGTGTCCAATTCTCCATTATTCATCAAACATGCAAAATAGGTAAAATAACATAAGTAACACTTCTAAATATGAAATATATCGATGAATAGCAGTAAATTATGATATAAAATAGTGATGCAAAATGGACGTATCATGTATCACAGAAGGTTCACCATAGTATGTAAGTAAATTTCCACCATGAATGATGCATGGCTTAGATTAGCGGCCCAGGCTTCTCTCTAACCATTTACACAAACTCATTTAAACTCACTCTATTTCCACATTTATTTCAACATGATAAGCATCCATAGACAAAAGCACATGATATCAACTAAATGAGATGAAGAGCGTGTTGAAAGCTTGCCATGTGACAGCACATATGGGCTAACTTCCAACCCAAAACATTCATCAAGCCACAAACATCATAATCTTAATCACAATGGGTCAAGTTTTATTAATGCAAATAAAAGAACATTGTGCATCAAGTTCGTGAGAGCTATATAACCAACTTTTTTCCATTGCAATCAATAACATAAACATTTTCATTCAGAGGTAAGATAACACAAACAACATGTTAAACATACTCAGAATAGCATAAAGCCAATAGGTAGATATGGTGGACTCACTGGAATAACTTTGGTTGAAGGTGTTGGAAACAAGTTTTGACTTGTTGGAGTTTTTGGGCTAGCAAAAGGGAGAAAGTTGACCATCTAGATGCATGCATGAGTGTCCATAGAACTAACTAATCCATGTTAAACAATGTAAAATAACAATCAACATCAAAACATGATAAGTGATAGCTCTACAAAAAGAATTTGCAAACTATTGCTCATAAACAAGCTCATGAATCATGCAACTATATGTATCATTAAAAATCAAGTCAAACATCCCTTTTCCCAATCTTATAAAAGCATCCAACATATTTCAACCCATATTTCCAGTAGCTCTCTCATATATAGTTGATAGTGTGGTGGTCTCTCAAGACTCAAACAAAAACAAAAAAAACGACGCTCCAAGTTTATGCGATAAAGTGTTTCGATCGAAAAACAGAAGTTGGACGTGTGCAAACCGAGAGTGTGTAGGTCCAGCGGGGTTGTCTTCACATCCCCAAGCTTATGGTCTTCACCATCCTTGGATAGCTCTTGGTGCATCTCCTCCAATCCCTGTGAAAAAACTTGAAAACACCGTTTCTCCCATCTCTTTTCTGTGGGGTGCATTAATAGTGATAAACAAATAGGTTCCTTGCTGCATATAATCCTTGAACAAAAACTCATATGACATGTCCAGAAAGTGTATAATGTTGTATGCCTACACATAAACTCAATTGGATAAAAAAGATTCAACTTAAAAGCTCAAAGCATGCATCAAACAAAATGGGACAGAATCTGTCCAGAAAAACAGCAGCAGCAAAACGTATTTTTCTACCCTACCAAACTTTCTCGAAAAATTCCGAAAAAATTCATGCATACAGAGGATGAAAAGTTGCAACTACAGTTCAAATATGAGCTCATTCGGAGTTACAGAATAAGAATTAAAAATCATACCGTGCACTGACTCGTGCAGGAATAAAATCTCCGAACTCAATAAGCAACTTTTCAAGACCAAAATGGGTAAAACTTGGCACTTTATTAAAAACTCCAGAAACTAACTAGACACAAAATCTCTTGTTACAGCAAGAGGACACAAAGAAAAATCACACACAAAAATAACCGGGTTGCCTCCCGCAAAGCGCTTTCTTTATAGCCATATAGCTAGGCTTGATAGTTTTAATGATGCTCCCATAGGAATAAGAGTTGAATATAAAAGAGCATCAAGAAACAAATATCAAACACATTTAAGTCTAACCCACTTCCTATGCATTGGGATCTTGTAAGAAAATAAATCAATAAAGCACAAAGTGACTAGCATAGGATGGCAAAGCAAGTGCAACTTCAAAATTTTCAACAAAAAGAGAGAAGACTTAATGTTTTTGAGATATATGAAATCATGTCTCCCTCTCTCATAAAAACTTTCAGTAGCATCATTGATAAACTCAACAATATAGCTATCACATGAAATATTCTTATCATGATCCATATGCATAAAAGTATCATTACTCTCCACATAAGCATAAACAGTTTCATTAGGAATAGTGGGAGTAAAACATTCATAATAATCATTGTAATCATCATATATAGGAGGCATATCATAATCACAATAAACTTTATACTCAATAGTGGGTGGACTGAAAATATCATATTCATCATCATAAATAGGAGACATAGTATCATCAAACAAGTTAAAAAACCTCCCCAAGCTTAGATGATTGCAAGATATAAAAGGAACCTCCCCAAGCTTAGTCTAGTGCACACAAGAATAGAAAATTAAGCGCTACGCTCCCCGGCAACGGCGCCAGAAAAGTACTTGATAACCCCCAAGAGCAAGGGATCACTGTAGCACCTCTCAATGTGGAAGTAAGGTATCGATCCGCAGGAGCAAGAAGGGAAAGTTATCTATTCCCTACAACTAAAGTGTCACAAGTTTTAGTTGATTATGCACTAAACAAGTTTAGAGAACAAGATGGTTGGTTTGATGGATGTAAAAGTGTCCCAATCCTCTTCTTTGCAAGAGGACAAGACAAAGGTAGTAGCAAGTGAAAGCTCTCAAAGAGAGAAAGCCCAATCCTCTATGTAGCAAGAGGACAAGCTCAAGTGTGTGTTTCTTATAGGAACAATGGACATGGTTCATGGGTTCACTTAATCCTCTCTCTCTCTCTCATCTACGGTGATCATCATGTTATAGATAAAGTACACACAATTGTCATATTTTAATGGTAGCTTTTTTATGACGGCTATATGTCCTAAAACACATAGTTGAAAGAAATACTCATTTGTGTTGCTCGGTCACCCCTCGTAAGGCTAGCGTGGTTTCTCTCACTCCCACATCATACTCTTTCTTTTTACCCCCAGATAAAGGACATTGGGCGGTACTGTGTCACTCAATACCTATGCCGTGTCACATCGGCCATCCCGTACCCACATACATCATACTTCAAAGTATGACAAATCACAAAAGCTCCAACACAACGGTAAAAGCATACCAAATCATCTCACACCACAATATTCACCACAAAGGTATTACATAGATGACCGTAATCATGTTCAGCAGCTCATACGGTACTAATTAGTGAAGCTCAAGAGAGAGGAGAGATACAAAAGTTACCACCACAAACCCTAGTCCAGGGGTGGACTACTCCCCCTTCATCATAGTGATGACGGTGAAGAAGTTCTTGATGTAGATGTTGATGATGAACATGCCGGAGGGGGGTGGAGCCCTCCGGAGGCGATTCCGGCGGCGTTTCCCCCCTCCGATCTTCTCCGGCGGCAGCCTTCTGTCTCTCTGTTTCGTGGTTCTGTGTTTCTCCGCCGCCTCCTTTCGCGAAACGCCAGGGGACCTTTTTTATAGGCGTTTTTAGGTCAAGACGAAGTCGGTGGACGAAAGATCGACGGCCACGGAGCTCCGAGGGGGAAAAGAGCTGGGCCCACGCGTCCAGGTATTTTAGGCCGCGTGGGACCCTCCCATTTCCAGCCAGTTGGGCTTCTGGTCTTCAATTTAAGCCCATTGCGTTCGTCTCGAAAATTCTGAACCGTGCTCTTTGGCCTTGCCCTTTTTGGAGTCCCGAAGCTCCCGGAAAGTCTGAAACACTAAAAAAGATGTTTTCTGGAAAAACAGGGTTAATTCCAAATAAATGGGAAAACTATGAAATATTCCCAAAATCATTATAAAACATTGATATAACCCTTATATGATGCAAATATGATTGGAATATAAGCAATTAAAGTGCAAAGTTCATGTATGCATTTTACATGCATCAACGGGTTCCTTACAATTGCATGCGGTTAATTCGTAGTTAATCTTATAAGACGCCTGGTAAGAGTAATGGTTTGCTTACTGAAGGATCGAACCGTGAGTATTCTCTGTTTGGTGTACTCTTTCTTGATTCACTAAACCCCTATATCCATGACAAATGTAGACAATAGATCTTGCAGTTCCCGCTTCAGTTGATCAATTGCTGTCTGATTTTGCAAAAAGATTCCATTAGATAAAAACTCCATGAAAGCTATTGTGGAAGAAAATCTTGGAATGGGCAAGGTTAGATTTCTAGCTTGAAGTTCATGGGTATATGTTAGGAGGATTGGAGAAATATCTCTTATGAGTTATTCTTTTCGTTTCCAGTTGGAACTAGAATTTGAGGACCGAAGTATGCAGTTTACTGTAGTACCTGTTCAGGCTGCAATCATATTTTTTTAAAGAGAAACCAAGGTAATATCAACTACCTTTCTGCATATCTTTTGTGTACTCATCCAAATAAAATCATGATATCTTTTTAGTTGGACTTCAAAGACACTTGCTACAGAAATCGGCATACCTGTAGATTCTCTCAACAGAAGAATAGGTTTCCGGACAAGCAATGTGTGGCGCAAACGTATACTTTTCAAGTTTATGAGTAGCCAATTCTCGATATCAGTATTAACATTGTTTTATGTTAAAAACACTATTAACATTGTGATTCTCGACATTACTAGAAAATAGATGAAATGCACTTTACTATGATTTTTGAACGATTACACTTCAGTAAGATAGACTAGATGGTTGATGTATTTGAATCAGAGATCTGCACAAACTAGCTCTTGTTTTCCTTTATTAGAATAGAATCAATATGATACTCTAAACATACTCTACAAGCAAATCTCAAGAAAAGTTCTTAAATGTGACATGCTTCGGAAGCTCGTCTAAGCATTTCACACTATATGCTTCAGGGAGTCCTGACTGAATCAGTGCGGCCAGATGTGGACGATCACATCTTCACAGTTGTTGATAGCATGTCGGATGTCAACAAGAACAGCATTGTGAAGTTCAGTTGGACGGTGCGTCGACAAGGGAAGTTCGGCTGGAGCTCGGTCTTTGGAGGTAACCGACGTTGGTCGAGACGCGGCGATGCTGCTCAGTTTTGGACAGGCTCTTTTGTTTCGTAGTTTCGATGTCGGTGGTGGCTGTCTTCGGACTAGCCAGATGTGGAGTGTGTGCTACACTCTTTGTTCGCAGCAAGTTATAGGCGTTATGCTCTACTAGGTCGTGTTGTATGGGTGGTGTTTGCTCTTCTTTGAGCATGTAAATAACTCCTCTTTTCAATTAATGCATCGAAACGCAAAGATTTTACGTTTTCGCGGAAACAAAAAACAACATCGTGAATGAGAGCAGTGAAGTGTTTCAAATTAATGAGGACGAAGGCGAAAGCTATGTTGCCTCTGTTGAGAAACAACTTAAGAAAGAAATGACGGTATGAGTTTGACTCCTTGAGATAGTTTTCTTAATATTTGCAACATACCTTTTTCTTCACACTCCCTGTTTCTCAGTTCTCTGTTGTTTAACGAATCATTTTACTCATCTGGATGCACTGCAAAAATTCATCATAGAAATGTTAACCAATTTCGGCAATATGACACTGGACAAGATACATAACAAGGTATACACAAATTACAATCTTGTACACTTCCCATTTATGATATTAACATGTTTTGTACTCATCGATTTTTCCAATATTACTTATTCCAGATGTTCTGCGATGAGCCATCATATTTCTACTGAGTGTTTGGAGGGTCTCAACTGTCAAGACTATTTAGTACACGGGACTGCAGATTGCACCTGTAATCCACCCACACAGTGATTGATTCTTCTCAACTAGCTGGACATCAGGCGGGTAGAAAGTTCCAGGATTTCGAGAGCGAATATTACGCAGCCAGTTGCGACCGCACCTCATTATCGGATGTCCTATTTTTGATTTTTCAAAAAAAAATGCGAAATAAATCATGAACATTGGTTATGTTGTCTTTGGGGCATCCACAAATTTGCATCCCAAAATATGACCATATGTATCATGTACAAAAAAGAAAAACACAACCGAGTAGTACCGTGTACTATTCACACATCATTTGTCTTTTGTGCAGGCCACATATTGCCAAATTTTTGGGTGAAAAATTGTTGATGCACGAGAATCTGGGTGAAAATTTGTTGATGCACGGTAAACAACATGACCACTGTCCACGATTTATTTCACATTTTTTGAAAACTTGGAAGTACGACATGCGAAATGTGATGCGAGCGCAAACTAGTTGCAAACTTTAGTTTCCCAGGATTCTCCATTTCCAATATGTGCCATCTTTTATTCTAATTGAAAGGCAGAGCTCCTGTCGATTTCTCGAAGAAAAAAATACGTGCCATCTTTTTCTTCAAATAAATAAATTATGTACATCACCATTCGCTAACATGTATAATGTGCTCCGACGGTGTAAGTGGTAAATTAGTTTGATCGCATGGATGATATTATCATGTTGAGAGGCATAATGCGCTGGCAAAAATGAATCGCTAAAATGGCGGCAAACACACATAAAGAAAACTACCAAGGTTACAAATACATTGAATAGACAACATGAGCACATAGATTTCTGTAGTTTCAACAAACACTGCTGGATACTGAAATAAACTACGCCAGCCAATTGACCATGTAGGGGCCCTCAAGTTCATAACCCAGCTTTTGGTAGTAGTGGCGGGTCCCAACTCCTGAGATGACGGCCCTCAAGTTCATACACATGTCATATCAAATGTTTTGCCAGAGACATTTCCAATGTTTAATTTCGTGCATAACTTCCTATTTGAAATAACATGAGCATTTGTATATGCCATGTGATACTGAGGTCTGAGACACATTGTGGTGATCATATACAATAATTGATTTGTATGTATGCAAAAGTAGTAGAAACCCATAGTGCTTTATGTGTGTCGTTGATTACTGTACACAATGCTATTTCAGTAGCAATTATAGATTTTCAACATATTATCATCTTATTACCTTTTTCTAAAACTATTATCATATTATTATTGAATCCATTGTAACCTATAATCTATAATGCACATTTGATTTTGTAAAAATGGTCATGTCAACTGTTTAATTTATACTCTAGATTTTTTACATTTTCTTACATAACCACACACTACACCCCTCTATTAAGATATTTTGAAATCTCTACCAATATATTTAATGAAATTAGGAGAAGAACAATCAAACATTAATATACATATATGATTTATCAATTGAAAAATATCAAGGAGGTGTGTGTTCCTCCTCTTATTTTCCCACAAATAAGGTGGTTTTGTTTCTTGTCTAGGGTAATAAGTCAAAAAGAAAAAAAATGTGCAACTCATAAATATTTTCAATGATGTGCATTGAAACTTTATCACGGAAAACAATTAGAAAATATTGTATGATTACCAAAGCTAACTAAATAGTATATAACATATATTTGTTAAAACCACAGTATGATTAAATATTAAGAAGTATAAATTTTAGTATAACACTGGATTTATTTAACTCGCTCCGGTTCCATAATTTAGTTGGAACGGAGATGCAAAGAAAATCGTTGCGGTGGCAGGGTGGTGGTGATTTGGATCTTGCATTTCGTGGAGTGTCCGGGGCACTTTATAGCTAAACGACGAACCATTGCTTCTCTCTACATGGCGTTTTGTGCCGTCAGATGAGCATCCGAATATGACGTATATAATCTGACGCTCTAGCCGAGACTGTACCTAGCTCGTGTCCCCGTGTTTGAGGAACAAGTGTGAAATGTGGATGCGGGCCCTCTCGCTCGGCTTGCGGAACATACCGACTTACCAATTATGTACTATATGGAGTACCCATCCTGTCTACCGACGCTGGAGAAGTGATACACACGGAACGAGTGAACCATTTTTCTTCCGTGAGAGATATAGTGACGGTCAGCTGGCCAGCCCAGTTTGCAGATTGAGACTGAGTAGACCGCCTTGCATGATTCAACCTGACCCAGTCCACATTATTTGTCCTCGTTACTCTTACTACTACATTTCCATTACGGAATATCACTCTTAATACTCCACTTCCAATAAAATTTTCCAAGGAGTTCGCTACTCTAGTTTTTGTGGAAGTTTCGGTCGGTTCTGGTTTGCTAACATGTTACTTGTTTAACAAGATAGGAAATATAGTACAATAAATTGACAAATGGTGCCTCACCCACTGCCACGATATAACATTATGCTACATATAATTGGTTCTACATTCGCTCGATTGTGATATACTAGCGGAGCATCGACATGGCGAACCAGTAACACCGATAAAATATATGTTTCCTATCTCCGTCACTATTTGACTGTTGTGCTAGCTTGCATAAAGGCACATGTGAGAGGTTTCGAAGGATCAAGAATGTTTGTTGCTTACATTTATCTGTATATCTGGTTCGAGTTTGGTCTTTTTTATGATGCCTTGGTCCAAATTGGTACACCACACCTGAGCAAGATGCCTGCTTGAATAGGAACAATTGATACGGCATAACATGGTTTAAGGTGTTTTCATTTTTTTCACCCACTCACATGATTTGCGGTCGTAACCAGCAACACGGCACCACACTTCGGGTGTTGTCGAACCAAGACTCATGAGAAAATCTAAACTTCAATAAATCATAGAGCTTTAATAGTGGGATTGCCAGTACCAACAAGTGCCTTGTTTGTCGAGAGTGAGGGAACATTGTTGTTTAGGGTTGATCTAGGTCCAGTGATTCTGAAACAGCTCTCACTCGTTTAGAAGTTGGTACTTCTAGAATCCGTTAAAGTTATGACTCGTGATTAGCGAAGTCTTGTGTTTTCTCTTTTGGGTTCTAGCAATTTTGTTTTCATTGTTTCAGGATTATTATCTTAGACTTGAACATTTCTTGCATGCATATGTTATTGGTTTTCTTCCTATGTGTCCAGGTCCGTTGGTGCCTTGTGTGTTGTCATGTTCAGGTGACAATAGTTCGGTGGCTGTGTTTGCAACGTGTTCACCATTTTTCTGCGAAATAACAAGGCAATTATCTTTCTATTCAGAAGGAATGAGAGGCCATACTTTCTGCCTTGTTTCAAAAGAAGATGTTCCTCACTATTATTTTGAAATGGTCACGTGTGTACAACTATAAAAGGCATATGCATTTAGCACACCCTGCTCATCAACATACATCGGGTTTTCAATGTTAGTCTAGGTCAACCTTTGAACTATGTTGTCTATTTAGCTGCACAAGGTAAGACTTTGCAACCACTTTTTTGCACGAAGTCAAAATAAGCGATGATGATTTAAGAGAGGAGAGAAAATAAACATTTTATAGCCGAATTGAGTTGAAATAAACAATAGTGTGTTAAGGCAAGCCCGTGCATCCAAATAACATGACAAGTTGTATAAGAATCCCATTTGGATGAAAACTAGAAATACGAGAACAAGAAATAACTTTACGGATGTATGTTTAATAGTATAAGTGAGTCTTGATAATCTGCCTGTGCTAGGATGGTTAGGAGGATGGTTGTATCCCCAGCCCACCAGAGTTCAAATCTCAGATTTGACATTGGTGTTTCTCATTTAGGCGGAATATTCTTCAGTGGGAGGCGACGTTCCCGTCGACAGCGAAGCGTCTGTGGTGACTTCGTCAATCTCAAGACCCGACCGCCGACTCAGTCTTTCGGAGGTGCTCATAGGGTTGGGTGTACGTGCGTGCGTTCATAGGGGTGAGTCATGAGTGTGTGCACGTATATGTGAGCGTCTGCGTTGTACTGTGTTTAAAAAAAAGTATAAGTGAGTCTTAGCTCTTATAAGAGAAAGGTAACCGTACAAGTTATTTTTTTCAATGATTTCGACCGGCGATTGTTGGTGAAGAGAGAAACCAATTAAAAAATGAATCGTGTTGGTATAAAGCACAAACATAAACGCATGCACATTAAGGTATATAAAACGAGATGTATGTGTCCAATCTCCTATCAATATGACATACAAACTCCTACGATCAAACATTAGACGTACTACTGGAAAACACGACCCATGCGAAGTCACATGTCCTGATGTCCATTACAGCCTGCGAGTGACGAGATAGCATCGCAGTCCAGCTGAACCCGGGTACCATGGTCGTAAATTCTCCAGCCTCCCCTGCCCAAAATCGTAATTACCCACCACCGTGCCATAGCAGGACTCACCGACACGCGGGTCCCGGACCCCGGCCTCCACACAACCACGAGCGTAAAGTACGATACTACCCCGCGAAAACATCAGAAACTACACGTATCTGCCCCACAGCCCTAATGCTCCCGAGATAAAACCCCACCTCCTCCCGTCACCGCGCCTCCACTAGGAGAGGAGTCGCAGACGGAACCCAACCCCAAACCAGAAGAAAAAAGCTCGGATTTTTCTCTTCTCCGCCGGCGCTCGCTCGCCGATTTCCCTCTCCCCGATCGAGCTGTCGCGGCTCGCTGCCCGGATTCGATTCAACCATGACGACTGACCAGCCAGTGATCAGCCTGCGCCCCGGCGGCGGCGGCGGCGGGCCCCGCGGCGGCAGCCGCCTCTTCGCCCCCGCCTTCGCCTCCGCCTCCGCCGAATTCCTCCGGCCGCACGCCGCCGGCATCTCCAGGGTGAGGACTCTCTCGGCGCCCGATCTGTTGGGGGGAGGTGTTACTGTTCGATGCGGGTTCGATTAGTTTGCGGGTTGGCCGGAGGGGGAGATCCAGGGGGAAAATATCGGATCTTCGTTCCATGGGCTGTGCTGGTCTGGATGGAGCGTTTGTTCGTTCAGGATGCCGTCTCGTCAATCGATATTAGAGAGATTCGGTAGTCATTGCACTGCTTAACAAGGTTTTAGGAGGCAATGGTGCGCAAGGAGGATGTGTTTAGGCGCACGGGGATTAAAGTCGTATGCTTCTGTAGGCCACAATTTGGATTTAAGAGTATTTTGGGTTCCAGCTTTCCGACCTTGGCTAGTGAGCTCTTTTGCGTGGGATACGGTGGGCTGTGCCATAACTAGTGAACTTGGAGCAGGTTCCTGGGTTTTCTTGCTGCTTGCGTATAGAACATGTTTAATACGTGCTCAACATCATATGAGAGTTACATGCCTGGCTAGACCAAACAAGCGGTTCTAAATTGATGCTTCTTTCCTATTTTTGCCATGCTAACTTTGATGCTATGTGGGTGCAGATTGGTGACTTACATTCTGAGACGCGTGAGCGCGTTCGTTATTCAAGAGATCAACTTCTTGAGCTGCGTGAGGTACTTGCTGTTTGACACTTTATACATGGAAATTTCGTTGTGACGATCTACCTTAGATGTGTCAATTCGCTGTGAAGATATTTTTTATTATCTGTTATGGTTAGTGTATCCGTTATCTTGGTTTGCTGAGAGATGCCAGTAGTGTGTGGGATGACAGGTTTAAAATGCATCATATAGAAAATAGAACTTTCAGTTTCAATTATTCTTGGATACTTCGGGCCACGGGCCACCTCATAAATAGTACATATGATTTGAAATACCCCCTCTGTTTACTGATGTATGCCATTCTGGTATGTGTACAAGTCAAACTTAATCAATATAGAATTGTGTAGACTCATGATTTCAATAAAATTGCCAGTAGAAGACTTATGTATTGTGTGTTCGAATGTGCCTGCTAGCATATAATTGGGAATTGACTGTAACTTGGATTTTAGCTCTAGATGACCGTGCTATTCGTAAGACACATTATGAACTGAGGGTGTATGTCTCAAGGATGAAGTAAATATTAGAGACATTCTCATGATAAAGAAGTTGAGCTGTACCTGTTGAAGAGGCAGACTCTTCTAGCCTGGTTAACTACTCTCTGACCAGTAGCAGTTTGATTAAGCATGTTTTAATTTGAGTTTGAGGGTAAGGGTCTAAATTTGAAGCCGAGTTTCTTCCAGATTAGGATAGTTCACCTCTAAGTGGGTGGAAAGTGATAAGCAACATGTGAGCCATGATGTCGTATCAAATGGTTCAAGAAAGGGAGGCACTATGTTTTTTTGTGGACATAATAGTGTTTTGGTTTTTGGTCCTGTGAACTTCAGTGACATAAATTATGTCTGAGTTAGATATCTAATAAGATTTTCCTGGCAATGCAGATGCTTTATTTACATGCACTGATCTAATATCCTCGCAGATTACTGATGTACCCGAGCAAATCTTGAGGGTTAAGCAAGAAATTGAGACGGAGCTTACTGGTGAAGATCAGACCTGGCTTCGTAGTGATTCAAATGTGAGTTCTTCATCATATCAATGTGCATTTTAGTTTACTCTTTACAATCTGTACTACTTTCATGTTTTGCAGCCTTATCAAATGATCTTCATGCCATCATCTTGCTAAATTTATTACAGCTTTATGCTGATCTGCACATGTGGGATAGGAAATCCTTATTGAAGTCATTTTTTGTTACGCAGTACTTTCATGTTTTGCAGCCTTATCAAATGATCTTCATGCCATCATCTTGCTAAATTTATTACAGCTTTATGCTGATTTGAACACGTGGGATAGGGAATCCTTATTGAAGTCATTTTTTTGTTATGCAGGTGCCATTGCAGACACAAACGGAAACACAGACACAAGGACAAGCACAAAATCGCTTTACCGAGACTGATAACCGTGACTGGCGTGCACGCACAGAGAAACCTCCAGCACCAGCAGTTCAGGAAGAGAAGTCATGGGACAACATTCGTGAGACTAAAGAACTGTACAATTCAAGTGGTAGGAAGCAAGAGCAGTTTAACAGGCAAGATCAGCCGAGCTCCCAGTATCCTTCGAAAGCTCAGGTAAAGGAGCATCAGTTGCTTACTCTTTTGCTCCATTTGACCTTTTTTGGTATCTGTTTGTAGTTTTAATTTTGAACAAGCTCCTGTTAGCAATCACCTGTTTTGATTCCCGGTGGCTATTTCTTGGGATTCAATGCCAACTTGCATCGACTAATCAATGCTGATGAGATGCAACTCCAATTCATCACATTTCAGTACAGTAGCTTGGTTTTGCGGACCTGCCATCACGTACATTTTGGGATAGTTGGTAGAACTCAATAGTGTAGTTTGTTCATGTTTCTGTTGTATTATTATTATATAATTTGCCTAATTTAGTATCATTCTATGTAACTATACTCTTCCAAAAATAAGTATTCAGTTGGAAACTACATGCGAAGTTGTGGGATTGAATACAAAGAAGTGCTAATTTGTGTTTTTACTTACTCTCCTCTACCAAGATATTTTTGTAACTTGTATGTATAATGTTTAGCCGTCTGTATATTTATCATCATTCCTCATCACTTCGTTTTCCAAAATTTTCAGGTTGGCCCCCCTCCTGCTCTTATCAAGGCTGAGGTACCTTGGTCAGCCCGAAGAGGCAATCTCTCGGAGAAAGATAAGGTCCTGAAAACAGTGAAAGGGTAAGATTATGTTTTTCTTGTTTTTTATTCTTGTTGCAGTGTCTGTTTCCTTTCTTGTTTAATAAGTAGATATGTTCTAGTTCGTGTTTCTCTTTGCATACTGTTTATCTGCTCTTACTTGTGCAGTATACTAAACAAACTGACGCCAGAGAAATTTGATCTACTCAAGGGCCAGCTACTGGATTCTGGAATTACTACTGCTGATATTTTGAAGGTTTGATTTTTCTCTAGCTGTGTATTATTTCCATACCCTCTTGACTGTTGCCAGTAATTCATCTATCTTTTGCTTTTGATCCAGGATGTTATCTCTCTCATATTTGAGAAAGCTGTTTTTGAGCCCACATTCTGTCAGATGTATGCCCGGCTTTGTTCTGAACTCAATGACAATCTCCCGTCATTCCCTCCTGAAGAAGAAGGCGGTAAAGAGATTACATTCAAACGTGTGTTGTTGAACAATTGCCAGGAAGCATTTGAAGGTGCTGACAGCTTAAGGCTTGAGATTGCAAGTTTAACTGGCCCTGACCAAGAGATGGAGAGAAGGGACAAAGAAAAGATTTTCAAACTTAGGACACTTGGAAATATTCGTCTAATTGGTGAGCTACTGAAGCAAAAGATGGTACCTGAGAAGATAGTTCATCACATTGTTAAGGTACACATTAGGAAATCGATAATACATCCATTATTCCATGAAAAGTTGCCTAATCCATTTGTTTTATGCACTCTGTAGGAATTACTGGGGTCTGATAAAAAGGCTTGCCCTGACGAGGAACACGTTGAAGCCATTTGTCAGTTCTTCAATACGATTGGTAAACAGCTGGATGAGAACCCAAAGTCTCGCCGAATTAATGATACCTACTTCATCCAGATTAAGGAGCTAGTAGCGAACCCTCAGTTGACTCCACGTTCCAAATTCATGGTCCGGGATTTGATTGATCTCCGTTCTAACAACTGGGTGCCTCGACGTGCGGAGGTAGCTACTCTACATGCAGTTGCTTTTGTAGATATTAGCTTTTAAGTATAACCACTACTTCTGGGCACTGCATTTCTCACTTTAGTAGTTTGTGGCGTATTACCCAAAGAGTCATATCGACTTAATAGAAGATAGGAAGAGTTTTAAGATCTTAAAGTTGAACATGCTAGAAGAACAAGCATGCATGCATGGACCGGCAAACCAAAAAATGACCAGCATCTGAACTTGTATTAACAATTAGTCAAGCGTGCACTTTGCTTTTGTACACTCAACATGCACATGCTTACATCCGACCATTTAATAAATATTTGCATCACTTGATTACAGTGAAGTCCAGCTGTATTTGTGAATCCAATAAATCTGAACTTCATGTGTTTGTAACTTTCAGATTAAGGCGAAGACAATCAGTGAAATTCACACAGAGGCGGAAAAGAACCTTGGATTACGTGCAGGGTCCACAGCAAACATGAGGAATGGCCGTAATGCGCCAGGTGGTCCTCTTTCGCCTGGAGGTTTTCCAGTTAACCGGCCAGGAACTGGAGGTATGATGCCTGGGATGCCTGGATCGAGAAAAATGCCTGGGATGCCTGGGTTAGATAATGATAACTGGGAAGTTCAGCGTTCTAGATCAATGCCAAGAGGCGACCCACTTCGCAACCAGGGTCCCTTGATTAACAAGGTACCATCTGTTAACAAGCCATCACCAATCAACTCCAGGCTTCTTCCTCAGGGCACTGGAGCACTAATTGGCAAGAGTGCACTTTTGGGCACCGGTGGACCACCATCTCGCCCTTCCAGCTTTACGGCCGCTCCCATTCATTCACCAGCTCAAACTACAGCATCACCAAAACCACTAAGTGCAACTCCAGCTTCTGGACCTGTTAATGACAAAGCAGCCAGTTCTGCCAAGGTGATCCCTGCCAGTCTTCAGAAGAAGACAGTTTCTCTTCTTGAGGAGTATTTTGGCATTCGTATCTTGGATGAAGCGCAACAATGTATTGAGGAGCTGCAGAGTCCTGAATACTACCCTGAGATTGTTAAAGAAGCTATCAATCTTGCTCTGGATAAAGGTGCCAGCTTTGTTGATCCTCTTGTTAGTCTTCTGGAGCATCTTTATGCCAAGAAGACTTTTAAGACTGAAGATCTGGAAAATGGTTGCGTGCTATATGGGTCGCTGTTGGAAGATATTGGTATTGACCTTCCTAAAGCACCAAAGCAGTTTGGTGAAGTGGTTGCTCGTCTGATTTTGTCGTGTGGCCTGAGATTTGAAGCCGTCGAGGGGATCTTAAAGACAATGGAGGACACCTTCTTCCGCAAAGATATATTCAGCTCCGTCACGAAAACCCTAGAAGCAAGCCCAGAAGGTCAGGCTATCTTGAGTTCACATGCTGCCGTCATCGACGCGTGCAACAGCCTCTCGAAATAATAGTCAGCTCTTGGCAGCTCGACTTCTCAAGTGCTGTGTCTAGTGAAAACATAACAGCATGGGTGTATTCTCTATAGCTTAGGTGTTTCACCGCTGAGGAACTGTGGGTGCTTGGGGGTGTGAGCGACAGCCAGTTTTGAGCTGTATATTTTTGCGAGGTCACAGTGAGTGTTGATTATTGTTTCGACAAGCGAAGGGGAAAGAAAAGAAAAGAAGCCATGGATTTTGGTCTCTGTCGACGGCGGCCTAATTCGCTGGAGCCTGGGATGAACAAGGCTTTTTTAAAACGTGATGTTTTTGTGTCTCGATGTTATTATTCAGTATTTTCTGCTCTTACACATTTTGTAACATTGTACTATGGTTTTGGAGTATTCTGTTGGTTACAATATATCGAGCCATCATTGTAGGACTAAGGATTCAATCTAAAGATTATTTTGCCTGGTGACCGTCTCAAAATTCTTGTTTGCTTATAAATGCCAATATGGATTCAATCTAAAGATTATTTTGCCTGGTGACCGTCTCAAAATTCTTGTTTGCTTATAAATGCCAATATGGTGATGTTGCCATTTTGTGACGGTCTTTGAAATTTACCCCCAATTACACTGGCTCTTTGCCCAGATCGGGTTTTTGTCATCTTATCAATGGTATTGAATCGGTGGTTTCGATTCTTACATTACCGTTTTTAATGATCTGGAGAGTTCAGTTTTTTGATTCAACTTGTGAGAGCGTGACTCTGGAATGAGTACAATTTCCAGTAGGAACAACCAGCCCTAGCCAAAACTGTGGTAAGTTGGTAACCAGTTTTCAAAAAAAAAAAAAACCCTGGGAGAGCCAAGGTACACACAAGTAGATTGTGACATGAATTTCGATCGTACGTGCACAAATAGTACCTGATAAAATTTGAATTCACTGTGATAATTTCAAAAGGATTTATCACCATTTTGTTTTTGTTAGGAATATTTTTTTGTTGGTACTATGTACTCTAGTTCGGACTTCCAGGCCTTCTTCCTCTCTCCAACCCCACCGGACGCGGCGGCCGCCTCCTCCTCTTCGAACCCCACCCAACCCCACCCCAACCCCATATTCCCTTCTACCGGCGGCCGGTCTCTCTCCTCCCTAGCACCACCCTTACCCTCTGCCTCTTCTCCAACAATCAAGCCCACTTGGTCTTTAGGGTTCGTCGGTTCTGCGCAGGGTGCGGTGAAGGCTTCTCTGCTCCTGCTCCTGCTCCTGCGCTGAGAGCATGGTACATCGATCTAACCCTACTGCTACAATACACATGCTCCGTGTGGCTCGCGGCGCAGCTCGCTAGCTTAATTTTGTGGGGATTTTGTTCTCCATTCCCTCCTTATTTATTTGGGGGCTAATTAATTTCCTAGGGTAGATTCATGGTGGTTTTGTGATTGACCCGTCCAGAACTCGCGTTTATGTATTTTCGGACGCAATCAACGGTGCTATCTACCGTTTACTCTTTCAAAGATTTTCCCAGTCGTAATGTGAAATTGATCCTGGAAATGAATGCTATTCAGTCGTTAATCAGTGAAATCGTCTGTGCAAGCCAACCAGTTAATTGGAGTCAATTGGTACTTGGCTAGGTCATACCTGGGCGCGGTGCTCACTGCTCAGTCCGTAAACCCCTGTTATCACTCTCTGGAAGCATCTTCTATACATCCTACGAGCGGAGCCTACGGGTAGCTTGGATCCGCATGCCTGTTGTTTAGCTAGTGCATGTGGGATGATGAACTCAGCTCACTCGCTTTCGTCGGAGTTTCGATTCATCTCATTATTTTCTTTCTGGAGTGTTTGGTACCTTGTTCAATTCATCGTCTCAACAACTTCTTGTCAGTTTGATTGGGACGATTATGGGTGTTTTGTCGGTGGCAAGGCCTGAAGGCGCATGTTACTTGGAAGCAATTGACAGTGCTCTTTTGGGCCTACCCTTTCCAAGTATTGCTACAATGATAATCTTGACTCAACTTCTGTTTGAGAACCGGTGGGAGATAGATAACAAAGTGGTAATGGGCATGATGTTCAGTCTGCAACCCTTGTCAGCGTACATCTGTTTCCAAGTGTTCTGGATGCCTGAACAATAATTAGGCTCATGCAGTTTCAATACGAACTCGTTCACCGTTATCTGTTTATGCAAAGCTTATCTTCCAAGATCTTATTTCTTACATTATCGCAGGCTGGAAGGCACACCATCATTCTCATGCAACCATCACAAAACAAAGGGTCCAGAACTTTTATGGATTTCAGTTCAGTCAACCAAGCGCTTGACGGTCAGTGTTTTCTCCCATGCTTGTTGCTTCAAATGATAACACAATTCTAGGTTCTAGGAATACATTTTTAATTTATTGTCCATGTGTTTGTAACTTTGTATGGGCTACGAGGATATCACGGGGTTCTGAAGATATATTACTATTTTGCATCAGTAGCACAATTCATATATTCCTTGCTTCAGCTATATGTCATCAGCCATCATCATGACTAGAGGCTGGGGCGCCCCTTCGGGCGCCTCCTGGCTGGTCCGCTGCGGCCCAATCGAGTCCCAATTGCAGCCCAAAAACTATATTTGTTACCAAGTGACCAGTACCATATTTATGTACAAGTAATCTGAGAAGGATCACTGAACCAGTGTGAACCTGCTTGTGTGAGAAACAAATATTGATAGCATAGGTGAATTTCTTGGATAGCAGCGAGACAGTCATACATTAGTTTAACTTAAAGTAGAATAGTAATACTGGAATCACGCCATGGGAGCAAGGCTGGAGTAAACATTAATTTGAAGAGTAAATAATCATACTGAGGGCTCAAGCCGGGAGGGAGACAACGGCGCTGTGCCATGGGTACCTGGCAGAGAGACCGGAGTCGTGGTGCCATGGCCATGGCCGGCGCCAAGACCGGAGGTGGAGCGGCAGCTGCAGCGGGATGGGCGTGCTTGGGCGATGTGTCGACTTGTCTACGTCGGGCTAGGTCTCGGGAGGTCGCGAGGGAGGGCTGCCGCCTAAGCCCCGCAATCCCCGCACTGTCTGAGAGAGGAGTAGGAGCAGCGGCGCGGCCTCCCGTCCGGCGAATCCGATTCAGAGCAGGGGAGCATGGGACGGAGGAGTGGTGGAGGTGGAGCGGCTGCTCAGTCTGGGAGGCCAGGGACATGAGAGGAGGTGGAGCATGGGATGGACGAAGACGTGAGGGGGAGGGGAAGCGTGAGCGGCGGCGGCCATGGCAGAGGAATGGAGGGAGGGCTAGGGTTTTTTCCGCCGGGAATTTCTCCTCGCTTGGCCCTCCGCGGGCGATGTCCAGTCCGTGCACGCCATCATACTATCGTGGATAGGCAGCCAAGTTGGCATATCGAAAAGGACAAACAGAAAACGCCACGTGGACAGCGCGGATGGGCGCCCAAGGGGTGGGCAAATGCTTGTTCTCAATATTAGTAACACTTTGGACTGAACATTCATGAATTCGATTTAAAATGCTGTTTACCATCACATAATTTTTACTGGTACTTTTGTGGTTGGCCTTTTTACAGCACACCAATTGTTTTCAGCAAACTAGCACGATACCTATCTGATGTTTAGACGAGACAGACAGCTACGACGACTGAATAATCAATTAATCAAGATGGCTCTTGTCAGAAATGTTTGATAATCGTTTAAATGACTGCTAATATATGTATTCTGTCACATGGTTTGGGAGTCATTGATAACAAATCATAGTACTATACTGGTTCCTTTTCTTGTACAAATTGTGCACCTGCATTTTCCATGAATATCCTGGAAAAAGCAGCAATGTATCTCTATTTCGCGCACTGTCTCCTCTTAACTGTCTCCAGGGCGATTATCATGCACTTCATATGAAGCAAGTGACTTGTATTCGAGTTCATTTTGTTTGCTGTGTATTCTCTTCTGCGACTCGCAGCTTTGAGCTCAGTTTAGTTAAAAGTGCCATCTCTTAAATGGCAGGAATCTGCGCCCGGTATGAAAGGAAAATCATGGATATCAACCCGATGGCCAGGAACTTCACTTATGACATCACCGACCTGTACAATTTCATAGACGGCCTGACCGACATAAGTGCACTGGTGTGAGTACAACTTCACTACTTCCAAAAATGCAAAACGGTTGAGCATACAACGACATGCTAAAGCTTACCAGCTCTGTGTGTGCTCTACCCTCGCAGTTATGATCATCAGCTTCACGCGTTCCTGCCGTATGACAGGCAGTGGATAAAGCAGAAGATGTTTCAGCACCTCAATACCCTGGCGCGGGACTAGCCAGGGGCGTGATAAGCATTGGTTCTGAGGAACAGAAGCATCTGTTTGTAGGTTCAGGTTGGTGTGAGAGATCTGAGGATTGGGGTGCATGTGCTAATTGGAAGGGTGAAGAAGATCGATAGATTTGCTTGGATATCTGGCATGTCTGACGTGACACCACGTTTTAAAACCTGAAATGAATGGCTTGCCTGTGTGCCTATGACCATGATCGGGAGAGCGATTAGTATGAATAAATCATATATGAATGATCACTTTGTGCTCAAATTAGGCTCTCTGGCTCCGGCCATGGTGTTACAGGTCAATGAACTTGTACTAAAACACACACTACGATTTTTGCAGCAGGAGGAGATTCCTATCAGCTAAAGTATACTTCAAACATGTAAATAACCTCAGAATGCAAATATCTCAGTCATAATCTCGGTGAAAGTTAAAACGACTGAAGCCGCCGTAAGTTCTGTCGCCCACCGGCCATCTTGTATGGCGGGCACGTGCGTCAGCTAAAAGAGCCGGCGTGTAAGGGCAACTTCAACGTGACGACGCGTCCGTTTTAGTCCAACAACAACAAGCATTTTGTCCCAAACAAGTTGGGGTAGGCTAGATATGAAACCCATGTAGAAACTTGTGAAAACGTAAAAGAAAAAACAAAAAGACAAAAGACAAGAGAAAAAAAAAGTAAATAAGGTTCGGGCACACGGATTGCTGATTTCCATGCAGCGCTATCAAAGGTATATTCCCGTCCTTCAAGTCCCTTTTAACTGCCTACTCCCATGTCAATTTTGTTTGCCCTCTACCCCTCTTTATATTATCTGTACCCCTTAGAATCCCACTATTAACCGGTGCTTCCGGTGGCCTCCGTTGGACATGTCGAAACCATCGTAGACTGTGTTGGACCAGTTTCTCTTCAATCGACGCCACTCCTACCTTCTCCCGTATCACATTATTCCTGATTCGGTCCTTCCTTGTGTGTCCACACATCCATCTAAGCATACGCATCTCTACGACACTCATTTGTTGAATGTGTTGTCTTTTAGTGTGCCAACATTCTACTCCATAAAGCATGGCAGGTCTAACCGCCGTACTATAAAACTTACCTTTTAGATTTTGTGGGACCTTCTTGTCGCATAGGATACCAGATGCTTGCTGCCACTTCATACACCCTGCCTTGATCCTATGGCTAACATTCTCATGGTCCGTTTTAGTCCGTTTGGGTAAAAATCATGGCCCAACGCGCAGACGCAAACGAACCGATGTGCGTTTTTCTCTCCGCCTTACCCATTTCCGGCCTAAACTGGAGCCGGGTTTGCGTCCCGTGTCCGCCCCTCGGCTGCCCTGTCCCGGTTGTCAACCTCACTGAACGGGCAACCACAGTCTTCAATGCGGTGGGCAAGTTCACATTGGCGAGCTAAACCCTCAAAATTATTGTGACTTTTAATCTAAATAGGAAATGCAATCTTCAATCTGGGAAGAAAACGGACAATGCAGACCAAATGGGTCGCCACGTTGGTGCACTGGCCAGAAAAGACTAAACATGGCCGGACGATGTCCGTTTCGCGACTAAAACGGACAAAATCCGGACACAAAATGTGTCCGTCTGCGTTGTAGCATTGGAGTTGCCCTAACGTCGATCACGCAGGGACATGACGCCCTTTTTTCATGGTCCGTGGAACAGAATAAACGATTCAGGTACGGGTGATAGATTTGTTTCACGGGCGGGTTCATGGGGTCAGTCTCAGTGGAGACAGAAAACCAGTTAGTCCCAGTGCGAGAGAGATGGTGGAGATGCTGGCCCGGCGAGCCGCGGAGATGGAAGGCATGGAGTTCTTGCTAGATCCAGTCGACAGGTAACGGAACTGTAGTCTGCATGTCTTCATCCGTAGCTATTCCAGCTGTGGGAATGTGTGGAATTTTCTTAATCGGTGGTGGTATCTTGTTAGGTTCCCCATGCTAGAGGCGGCGGGGGATAACGAAGGCGCCTTAGATCTGTTGCTGGCAGTGGCACGGAGCAGCGTGGCGGAGCGATTTCCGGCGGCCGCCGCCGACGTCGTAGGTGAAGCTCCGTCGACCATCGCTGTGATAAGAGAGCGAGATGAGGATTTGGAGGAACCTGAGGTAGATAGCAAACGTCCACGGAAGTCACTGCCCGCAGCAGACGGATCGACGATTCAAGTGAACCCACAGTCCCCCGGGTGGGCCAAGAGGTTAGTGTGTTCGTTCTACAGGATACTGCTTATTCAATCAGACACGAGTGCATGAACAGATAAATGAGCTAGTGTTGGACAACAATAACACTGACAAACTCATTCGATAGATCGATCACAGACAGCGTAATGCATGCCTTCTGTTGTGATGCAGAGCTAGGATTGATTCAGCACCACCGGAGAGACCGCTTTGCCCTGATCGGATGGGAGCTTTAAAGAAATCGATCAGGGGGTACGCTGAAAATCCCACTGATAGTGTCATAAAACCAGAGCTTGGAACCAGTTTCGACAACCTTGGGGAGGCATATGAATTTTACAACCTGTACTCTTGGGAGAATGGTTTTGGCGGCAGGTACGGCAAGAGCAGGCTAAACGCAGCGAGGACAAAATCCATGCAGGAAATAGTTTGTGGCTGTGCCGTGAGTACTTTCCGATCCTCTTTTTTGCATGAGCACTACTATACTGAATTATTTTGCGTGTTAACAAAAGTAATTTTCCGGTGGTGTCCAGGGGAAACCTGGTTCAGAGAACACCCGGTCGTGCAGGTGTGGGTGATAGGTACCTCGATGATACAGCATACACACAGAGGTACTCAGCGATGATCTACTCCCGATATATCTCAGTATTCAAGGTTCATACACAGACTTGAGGAAGAGATAGAGAAGCAAAGGGGATCGGGAGGAGAAGAACAGGAGGGAGGTTCAGAAACTTCAGTCTGTGGCTATCTCCAAAGCCAGGAAAGAAGTTGGGCACTCAGGCCTAATTAATGACGGCGTCGGCTTCCTTGTCCAATTCTCCAGCTGGCGCCCTTCGATTGGTTCACGTCGTCCATGCGGGCCCGCTGTACAGCGACGACTTCTTCCTCACCCTCTTGGCTGGCATCAGCTGTGCTTTGTCTGGCGAAGCTGGCGTGGACGGCTTCGTCGTGTCGCCCGTGTCTGTTGTAGCACTCGTGGGCAGGTTCGTGACATTCCCTTCTCCTTGAGAACCTGCTTGACCCCAAGCAGGTGCGTCGGGAAAACGATGCTGAAGATCATGAAGGTTTTCCCAGGTGGACAAGGCATCAGGCATCCCTGTCCAGCGCACCAACACTTCCTTGATTGAAGACGAACCCAATACGCGGGCTCGGCGAGCCAGGATGTGCTCTGGTACCTGAAATTCTGGGGGATCATCAGGTAACTTGTCAGAGATAACTCTGTCGTTTGGCACAAATTTCTTGAGCTGGGAGACGTGAAACACCGGATGAACCATGCTAGCCAGGGCAGTTTCAGCTTATAGGCCACTGTTCCCACTTTCTGCTCAATTTCAAATGGCCCATAAAACTTGAAAGCCAATTTGTGGTTTGCCCTGTAAGCAACTGAAGATTGCAAGTACGGCTGTAACTTCAGGAACACCTTTTCACCCACTTCAAAAGATCTCTCTGTGCGGCCTTTGTCTGCCTGGTGTTTCATTCTGAGTTGCACTCTTTCCAGGTGATGTTGAAGGACTCGAGTCATTGTGTCTCTTTCTTTGAGCCATTCATCCAATTGGGGTATAGCACAGGATTCCACACGGTCAATACCGAAGTGTCTTGGAGCATGTCCATATAGTACCTCGAATGGAGTCTTTTTTAAACTGGTGTGATAGCTAGTGTTATACCAAAACTCAGCTAAATGCAACCATTGAGCCCACTTGGTTTGACAGGAATGAACAAAGCACCTTAGATAGCCCTCCATGCATTGATTGACTCGTTCAGTCTGCCCATCTGACTGAGGATGTCTTGCTGTGCTCATACACAATTGGGTGTCGGATAAACGGAATAACTCTTGCCAGATTTTGCTGGTAAACACTGGGTCTCGGTCTGACACAATGGCTTGTGGTAGAGAATGAAGTTTGAACACGTCTTTCATATAAGCCATAGCAACAGACAACGCCGTATAGGGATGTGATAGAGGCACAAAATGTGCATACCGAGAGAATTTGTCCACCACTACCATGATGCAGCTAAAACCTGCAGATTTTGGCAACCCTTCGACAAAATCCATGGTTACCACTTGCCAAGCTCCTTCTGGTATTTTCAGAGGCTGTAGTAGCCCAGGGTAAGCAACTCGTTCTGATTTAGCTTGCTGACAGGTTAAGCAGCTCTGCACCCAGTTTTTGATGAACTTTTTCATTCCTGGCCATGAGAACAGTGTTTTAATTCTGTGATATGTCGCAAAGAAACCGGAGTGTCCTCCCAGAGCACTATCATGCATTGCTTGTGTAATCTTTGCTTGCATTTTAGCGTTATTGCCAATCCAAATTCTTTTTCTATAACGGATCACGCCGCTTTTGAAAGAGAAGTTCTCGAAATCTGGACAAATAGCTAGCTTCTGCAATAAGGTTTGAGCTTGCTGGTCGGTTCTATATCCTTCCAGGACTTCTTCCAACCACACAGGCTTGCAGTCTACTATTGCCATCAACTCATTTGCCGGCAAGGAAGGGTGACGAGAGAGAGCATCTGCTACTCTATTGTCCAAGCCTTTCTTGTACTGAATTTTGAATTGCAAACCCAGAAGCTTGGTCAGAGCCTTGTGTTGCCATGGTGTGGTTAACCTTTGTTCAGTCAAATTAACCAAACTCTGTTGATCGGTTTTAATGACGAACTCAGCATGTGAAAGATATGGGCGCCATTTCTCCACTGCTAGCAGAATAGCTAAACATTCCTTCTCATAGGTTGATAAAGCTTGATGTTTAGGACCCAAAGCTTTACTCAGGAATGCCAAAGGATGGTCATCCTGCATGAGAACTGCTCCAATCCCTTTATCACTAGCGTCTGTTTCGATGACAAATACCTTGGAGAAGTTAGGCAGGGCCAACACTGGAGCAGTGACCAGAGCATACTTCAATGCTTGAAATGAAGCTTCAGTTTCAGAAGTCCATATAAACTGTACACCTTTCTTCAGAAGTTCTGTCAGAGCTTTAACAATTATTCCATATCCTTTGATAAATTTTCTATAATATCCCACCATTCCCAACAGACGTCTCAACAGTTTCACATCTGTAGGTGCTTTCCACTGCATAATGGGAGCGGTTTTAGCTGGGTCGGTTGCGACCCCTTTTCTCCAATGATATGCCCAAGGTATGCAAGTTCTTTTTGAGCAAAGCAGCACTTGCTCTTTTTAACCTTCAGTTGATTTTTGGATAGCATATCAAACACTTGCTTCAAATGGCTGACATGCTCGCTCAGAGACTTACTGTAAATCAGGATATCATCTATGAAAACCAACACGAATTTTCTCAGACCTGGAGCTAAAACGGTGTTCATCACACCTTGGAATGTAGCAGGCGCCCCTGTTAATCCATAAGGCATCACTTTGTACTCGAAGTGGCCGTGATGGGTTTGGAAGGCTGTTTTGTGGATATCTTCTTCTGCCATCCTTATCTGGTGGTAACCAGCTCGAAGGTCCAAAGTAGTGAACCAACAAGCTCCAGCTAACTCATCTAGGAGTTCGTCAATTATTGGCAGAGGATATTTATTCTTTACTGTCATTGCATTCAGGTGTCTGAAGTCCTGACACAACCTCCATGTCAGGTCTTTCTTTTTTACCAGCAAGGCAGGAGCTGCGAAAGGACTAGAACTGAGTTGTAAAACCCCTTGATCTAATAATTCCTTGATCTGTTTCTCTATCTCATTTTTTTGCATAGGGTTGTACCTGTATGGCCTCAGTTTAGCTGGTGTGGCACCTGGCAGTAGCGGTATCTTGTGATCACAAAGGCGTGCAGGTGGTAAACCTTTAGGCTCCTCGAACAACACCTCATATTCTGCCACCAATTGTTGAATTTCTCGAGGTGGTTCAGAAGGTTTAGCTTTAGGCACTGCCGACACTTGCATCAAGAATAAAACAGCTCCAGCTTGTTCTTCTGCTTCTAACTCAGCTGCTGAAATACTAAGGCACTGAGTTGTGTCTGCTACCACTCCGAATAACTTTTTACTTTCTCCTTGGTGTTTTACTGCAATCCATTTCTTCCCCCAGTCCACTTCCATAGGGCTATTGGTTTGCAGCCAGTCCATCCCTAGGATAACATCATAACAGTTCAGTGGAATCACCTTCATATCAGTGGCGAATTCAGCACCCTGGCATGACCATGTGCATTGTGGAATCATAGAATTCCCAGTAAGAATTTCACCATTAGCTATTCTTACCCTTACTGGAGTATCCATCTTTTGCACGCCTTGCAATTTGCTTGCTAGTGTAGCACTGACAAAATTGCCTGAAGATCCAGAATCAATAAGCATAAGAACATGTTGATTCTGAATCACTCCATGCAAACGGAAACAGGTGCTGTTTTCAGTTCCAACAGTTGCTTGCTGAGATAAAGAGTGCAATTCCTGATCTGCTTCTTGTTCACCATCAGTAGCAGTTTTGTAAGACTCTGGGCTTTCTGATCCATCCAGCATTTCAAGCAATTCTTCAACTAGATGTAAGTTGACAGTAGTTGCACATTGATGAGTCGGGCCAAATTTTTCCCACATGTAAAACACAAACCCATAGCTCTACGATAGCTCTTCAGTGCAGCAAATTTTTGAGAGCCAGAGAAAGCAGTACTGTTTTCACTGCTCTTCTTCTCATCACGGGCCGGTGCTTGTTTGTACTTGTTGACTGCTGTATTTGGTGAAGGAGAGAACGCTTTAGAGTTGACGCGTGTAAAACTTGGGTTCTTATGAAACCCCACAGGGCGTTCACCTTCTTCTCCAATTTCTTCCTGCAAAAGTGCAAGAGATACGGCAGTTTCCAATTCTTCTGGTTGCTGAACAAGTACAATAGACTTAATATTTTTGTGCAACCCATCTATAAACCGGGTGGTGAAGAACATAGGATCTAAATCAGGCTTGTAAGCGAGCATATGGTGCATGAGAGTGTCAAAACGCTCTATATACTCACTGACAGAGCTAATTTGATGAATCTTAAACACTTGGCGATACAGTAACTGGTACTGGCCGCGATCAAATCTCTTGCTAATGATATCACACATATCAGGCCATGAGACTGATCCAATCCTATCCTCTGCACTTTGAAACCACAATGCAGCATTGCCAGCAAAGTGCATAGTCGCATACTCGACCCAGATCTCAGGTGCAACATTGTAAACTCGAAAATACTTCTCGCAAGCCCTGCGCCACAAACGTGGGTTCTCGCCATCGAATTTGGGGAAATCCGAGTGTGGTGGCGGTGTGGAAGTGATAGCACGAGATGAAGTAGCTCCCGGATCAAAAGGAACCATAGGCAGGTGTCGATTCTGACCTGTGACCGGGGTGGGTGTTGAGGGAGGCGATTCCCCCAACACCACGACCCCGGAGATGCGTTTCTCGCCGTGGCCTTGCCCGGAGTGTGCGCGTAGTTGCGCCGCCGACGGAGATGAGCCCGTCGGTGGGGGGTACGTCGCCGGAGGAGGTCCTAGCGCGCCCGCTCCCACTCCCTTTGCGATGTGGTCGACCTGGCGGCGTAGATCGAGTACAGCCGCGCCGAGATCGCCCACCTTGTTCTCCATCTCGGGCTTCCACGCCTCGAGCGTCTCTTTGAGATGCTGCATCTCGGGTTGTATTGCTGCCATCGAGTCCTGGAGCGACGTGATGTCGGGCTTGATTTCCTCGACGGCGAGCTTGATTTCCTGCATCCGCTTCTCAGATTCCTCCATGAGATTGAGGAGCCGATCGAGTTTGTCGTCCATCTTGTCGATGCGCTTGGAGGTGTCCCAACGCGTCTGCGCCTTGTCCGTCTCCAGCGTTGCTCACTTGAATTTGGTCGAACAGCTTGTCTGCACAACCTACTGCTCGCTTGTTTGACTCCAAATCGACCCACCGCAGGCGGAAGCCTCCTGGCGCTCTGATACCAAATGATAGGTACCTCGATGATACAGCATACACACAGAGGTACTCAGCGATGATCTACTCCCGATATATCTCAGTATTCAAGGTTCATACACAGACTTGAGGAAGAGATAGAGAAGCAAAGGGGATCGGGAGGAGAAGAACAGGAGGGAGGTTCAGAAACTTCAGTCTGTGGCTATCTCCAAAGCCAGGAAAGAAGTTGGGCACTCAGGCCTAATTAATGACGGCGTCGGCTTCCTTGTCCAATTCTCCAGCTGGCGCCCTTCGATTGGTTCACGTCGTCCATGCGGGCCCGCTGTACAGCGACGACTTCTTCCTCACCCTCTTGGCTGGCATCAGCTGTGCTTTGTCTGGCGAAGCTGGCGTGGACGGCTTCGTCGTGTCGCCCGTGTCTGTTGTAGCACTCGTGGGCAGGTTCGTGACAGTGGGTGTCCAGCAATGATCAGGTTGCTCCGGGCGGATGACAATGGTTGGTACATCGCAGAGCATAGGGTAAGCCACAACCACTCAATGTCCCCGACTTGCAGCGAGAAGGATTACTGGCCATCGCATAAGCGCATCGACGCAAACACGAAAGACCTAGTCAAGCAGCTCAGGGAGAACAATATCCACATTGGCAAGGTGTATAGCATAATTGGCACTTCCTTTGGAACTATGGAAAATGTGCCATTCACGAAAAGGACTCTAACGGAAAGTCCTGACCAATCTGATGATGATGTCAAGAAAACAATGGATGTTTTTGTTGAATTAGGTACAAAGGACCCGAACTTCACGTACCGTGTGCAATCAGATGGGGAGAGCGGTATTAAGAATTTGATGTGGGCAACCGGAAGCAGCAGAATGCACTACAAGTACTTTGGCGATGTTATCACGTTCGATACAACCTACAAGACAAACCTGTGTGACATGACATATGGTCTATTCGTTGGAGTCAACAATCACTTCCAGAGCATCGTACTGGCGGGTCGTTGGAGTCAGCTAGCACATCGATCTCGTCACAGTAGTCATTGTCCGTAACTGGCGGGTGTGCTGGTTAGGGATGAGTGTGCAAAAAGCTTTGAGTGGGTGTTTTCTGAGTTCATCCGCATGATGGGGGATGTCGCGCCGCAAACTATTCTCACTGGTAAGCCGAAAATATATTATTTTATTTGTAAAGGGTTTGTATAGTAGCAAGATGTTGTGATTTATTTTTTGTATGGTGCACTTGTGCAGACCAAAACCGAGCCATGGAGGTGTCCATAAATAAGGTGATGCCCGATACAACTCACCGTTGGTGTAAATGGCATGTATTAAAAAATGCCAAAGAATGTCTTGGCCCTTTGTATACTAAGAAGAATGCATTTAGAGCTGAATTTCACAAGGTGTTGAACCATATGCTCACACCCGAAGAGTTTGAGTCTGCATGGGGCATGCTTCTTGAGAAGTTTAAACTGCAGTCTCATCCTTACATGACACAGATTTACGAGCTTCGGAAAAAATGGGCAAAGCCCTATTTTAGGGGGGTGTTCTGCGCGAAAATGACAAGCACTCAGCATAGCGAGAGCGCGAACAACATGCTAAAGAAGTATGTTCAGCCTTCAAGCCCGATGCACATGTTTGTGAGGCATTACATGAGACTGCAGTTCGACCAAGAATCTGCAGAGGACTTCGAGGAGAGGAGAACCAGAATTGTGAGTAAGCAGTATAGCTTTAATTTTTTTTATAATGAAAACAGGGTAGTTCCTTATGTTCAATACAGCAGCATTGACAATATTGAAGTGTTGATTTTTTCAGAGCGGCGCTGTTATGAGATTAAACCATCCTTTGGAATGGCACACAAGTAAGATATACACGAGGGCGATGTTTGAGCAGTTTGGTAATATTTTGTATGAGTCTAGGTACTATGACATAGAAGAGGTGGAGAAGAACAAGCTCTACACAGCTACACACAGCCAGGCAGAGAAGAGGGAGAAGTGGAGCCGGGTGGTTTTCCAAGTGAAAATGATAGATGATGGATTCGAGTTTGACTGTGAGTGCGGCCACTACTCACACATGGGTGTCCTGTGTTGCCATGTGCTTAAGGTGTTAAGATTGCTGATTTGTTTTGTTTTGAGTTGGCCACATTCCTCATTTACTGTTCCACTCTTTTCAGGTGATGGACTACCTGCACATAAAAGAGATACCGTCTCGGCACATTTTGAAGCGGTGGACAAGAGATGCACGAGACATACTTCCTGATCATCTAGTCGAGTACCAGAGGGACCAAATTAAGAAAAGGTCCTCGACATATTTGCAAGCGATGGAACTAGTCAGGATCGGTGCTGCGAGCATGGAAGCCTATGAAAAACTGTGCGGTCTTTTCAGAGATGACATGGTGACGGTGGCCACTTTCAATGAAGCAAGAGATGGACAAAGGCTTAAGGATTGGCCGGCGGAACAATCAGATGGTGACAAAGAGCAGTTTGCTGACAAGAGCGTGACTGTTTCTGTTATGGTAAGCGAGATTGGCCAGTTTAAAGGCTCTGACAAAGAACCGTGGGACATGGAGGCCTACCAGCAGCAGGGACACAACACCACATTAGGGGATGAGCAAGAGAACACTATTTTGCGATATTTGACACAAGGCATAAGAGAACCAATATGTACGGACAGGGGTTGCTCGGACGCCATCGAAGTTCATAAGAGAATCATTGAAGTGCATCGCTAGACCAGCTGCGCCAAGTTAATGGTAGAAAGGTGCGGGTGATAAATGTGAATGTCTATCTGATGGGGTTGTCTCTGTAGTTAATTAATTATTCAGTGCAGACCCAGTTTCTCTCTATTCTTCAAGTGCAGATCGTAGCGCGGTAAATGGAGTAGTACATCCCATCACACTGCGTCCCATGTCGACATGTTGGTTTGAACGACAAACACTTTTTGCTCCACTGGGTCTAACACCTGTGAATGAATCATTTTCTATATGTTATTGTATATAAGCATTCAGTTTACATGTGGTTTTTTCCCGTTTCATACAAAAAGCTGAGCGGAACGCAACCAAATTGGCTTGAACTTGTTTTCCCAGCAATTTGTACCTGCTGATTTGCCAGCAGAGGACATAACAAAAATGATGAATTGTTGCAGCTGATCATCGTATCGTGGGGGAGGGAGAGGCTGTCAGCCAGTGGTCGTTGCTGGCATGAACGAATTTCAAAACCGGTTTCCCAGCCAGCGGCGAGCAATAAGAATCTGGTTGTTGAGGTCTGTGTGTTCTGCTCCTTGACTTGTTACCTGACTCTGTCATCGAAATAGGGTAAGCCGGTAAATCACAGCTCGATAGCTGATCTGGTGCTCTGCTTTGGCAAGTCCATGAAGCGGGTGAATTTGCCCAATGAGACGGGACAGGACGGTACCATTCCATTCCATTGCAATATTGGTCCTCAGACATAACTAAACGGACTGCTATTGTATCACTCTCTCTTGTTAACAGAAGAAAAGAAGAAGAAAAACTAAAATCATGTGTCACTTCCTACTCTCCTGCTTTTACCTATAGAAGAAAATACATATAAAACAGACGGTCAAAACTAGTATAGTACATGCTAGCAAACTTCATCTTGTCAGTCAGCTACCCAAGAGTAGAAGAAACCCTCTTACACACTAGCTAATCACCCAACTGTTGCGGTCTTGTTCATCAGTGGGATTAGCTCTATATCATCTCCTACATCATCAAGCACTTTCATTCTATCATCTTCAGTAGCCACATTAGAAGGGTGACAGCTAGAATCATCGGCAACAAGGACCAAAAACTGAACACTGCCTGATCCATCCTTAATAGCTTCTATAGGTTCGTTGTCTTGGAGCATGTGTGCAGGAAGGAGCGTCGAGTTCTGATCACTTTGTGGAACAAGAAACAGTAGCATCAGTGGGAGCAGCCTTGATACGTTTCTAATCAAGACAGCGAGCCAAAGGTTACTGAACTCTGTTCGAGTCACATTCAGCATGTGCAGCAGCAGGCCACCCCACCAAGAAGACATAAGCAGCCCCGCGTTTTGTATAGACATGAGCAGTGCATAGAAGGTTCCTTCGATGCCCGGAGGACAAAGCTTGGAGCAAAGTACGAGAAGCGGCAGCCATTGAAGTCTACCGACCATTTGAGAGACACCGTTATCAATAACCGCAAAAATGTAATCTGGTATGCCGATTTTCGTGTTTAGCCGGGTCACTAGCACTAGATCAAGCATTCCTGCCAGACTTGACAGCACTTGACCCCAGAAAAGCATGCTGCGGAAATTGCAGTCTTTTAGAGCACTTTGGTATAGTAAAACTCCGAGTAGAGAACCAACTGAACCGATTGCATAGATCACACCAATAAATCCCTGTAACAACGAAAATATTCCATAAGTTTCTTTGAGAAGAAATAAACAGTGCAGCAAGGCATATCATAAATTCAAATGTAACACCTATGCAAAATTTTACCACAGATTAAATGATAAAGGGTAGGATCTGACAGAGACTGCTATCTTGGAACATTTTAGCAGATTGGCAGGTCATCTTCAACAGCTTATTTATCGAATTTGGATTTACATTGCTTTAGCTATAATGAGATAGTAATGTTCAACTACTTATAGAAGCTACAAGAATAAATTATGTTGCATCAAAGTGGCATGTAGCTGCCTTTCAGCCTGACAATTTTGGCCACAGAGCTAGACTGGCATCTGTTTGAAACACCACCTGCCTATACAGGCTAACCATTATTGGTATGCATACTTTTTCAGGCTCCTAGTCTATGTAATGAACTGATTATATATCTAGGGTATATGCACACCTCAGAAAATGCTGGTCCAGTCAGTCGGTCAGTGTACCAGTAGAACATTCCTCCTTGGATGTCCAGGCTTAGATTGAGGGAAACATACAGGTACACACATGGCCGCCAGACTTCAGGGCACTTCAATGTTGCCCCCATGGACTGAATTGCTCTGTAGAACTTCTTATGAACCTGAATTAGCAAAGGCCTTAAATGGCAATACTACATTCAGCAATTCAACCCAACAAAAAGTTTGAGAGTGTCCCCTGACCTGCTTGTAATCGAAATCTGTGGTGCGGCCCTCCTTCAGAAGAATCCCAGCTGAGAACACCAGTGCCGAGGGGATACTCAACAAGCCAAGAGCCCCCTTTAAACAAGAATTCGCATGTTGCAGTATGTGAGAAACAACAACTGAAACCATAGCCTAACAGGAGACTGAACAAACCTGAGCACCCATCAAGTGGACAAGAAGGCCGCTGATGGAGAACCCGATCAATGACCCGACGGAGGAGCTAAACCCACACAAGCTCTGCATGTCGGATGCCAGCGACGGGTTTGTGATGCTGTTCTGCGCGACAAGGGCGTCCAGCGTCACGTCGGCCATCGCCGCGCCTGTGCTCTGCGCCGTCAGCGCTACGACTGCTGCAACGAGGCCCAAATTGCTTTGCAGAGAAAGCATAAGCATGGATGACACGCCAATCACACCTGCATTATCATCTCGGCACCGACAGGCGTCAGTCACGATACATACTGACAGATGAAATGGTACCGAACGCTACCTATTTTATGTGGCCAGTGGGATCAAGATTCAAGAACAGAAGGAGCCCAATCTTTTCACCTGCGAGGAGGAAGTAGGGGCGGCGGCGGTATCCGGCGACGGGGACGACGTCGGTGAGCAGGCCCCAGAGCGGCTTGACGACCCACGGCGCGTCGACGATGCCCTGGTAGAACTGCGCGGCGGCCGGCTGGACGCGCAGCACGTCCTTGCAGTAGTACGTGGCGGCGACCACCCCGACGGCGTTGCCCACGCCCTGGCACGCCCCGTAGACGGCGAAGACCGCGAGGACGAAGCTCCAGTGCAGCTCGCGGGAGAGCCGCCGCAGCCAACGGCAGGGGGAGGAGACGCCGCATCCGTCACGGGTCGGCCGGTCACTGACGCCGCCGGCTTCTTGAAGTGGCCCCTTCTCCCCTTGGGGATCCATATTGAGCTCCCAGTTTGACATCAGCTCGCAGCTTTTTTCCAGTTACCAGAAATAATGCTCATGTCCTCGGAAAATCCGGGGGTTCTGCAGACACAGACGTCGGGAATTCGGGATTCATGGGAGAATGGAATCTCGAAGAAGAAGGAAGATGCCGTGATGATTTTCTGGTTTGGTTTTGTCAGCAGCAGTAAGCAGCGGTGATACTGAAGGAAGGCATTCAGTAGCTGTCCACACAGATGATCCAGGAAAAAAGATGACAATACATGTGTAGCTTTCAGGGATCTCACATTGTGCTTTGCCGACTCATTCCTGGTGCGTTCTGTTGGAAGTAAAAGCTACCTTTTGCAAATCATAAAATCATTTCTTAGATGGCCATACAACTTGTGGGTCACTCTGAATATATGTGCGGTGACGATTAACACTTGTCACCTTGATACGGCGCCCTGACATGTAGTACATATTTTGTTTGTCAGTCGGCAAAAACAATTATTTAGGTACGGGCCATCACAAGGCTACGATTAAAGGGTAAAAAATGGTAATGTTTTTTGAACAGATTAAAAATTGCCAACAGGTTGTAATTAGCAGGTGAAAAGTTTAGAATATACCCATTATATTCTAGTATTATTAGCAGTTATCATAGACGCAAAAGAAAAGTTTAGAATATACCCATTAAATACTACTCCCTCCCTCTGATCTGTTTTAAATGACGTTGGAAATGAACTAATTAGAAAAAATTGCACAACAGGGTTGTGGTTGGATGGTTAGGAGAGTGGTTGTACCCACAACCTACTAGAGTTCAAACCCTACGTTTGACATATGTTCAAAAAAAAAAACCCTAGCTCATACGGGTAGGGTGTATGTGCGTTCATAGGGGTGAGTGTATGTGTGTGTATGTGAGTGTTTGTGTCTGTACTGTGTTCCACAAAAATAATTGGAGTCTAAGAAATTTGAACATTGTACGACGTGCGACATTTAGCGGTGGAGTATCTTGCCTGTATTCAGGCTAGGCATATTTCCCGATTCCCGAACCCGAAACCCAAAAATCCGAAACCCGAAAACCCCAAACCCGAAAATCCCGATCGCTTTCTTAGGAAGGTGATATGATTTCCCAAAATTATTTGGAAATTCGGGAATGTATTGTTAGATCCCGAACAACCCGAACAACCCAGTAAGAAAAAAGCTCAACCCAACTTTCCCACCAAACATAATTTCCCAGTCCCTGTCTGACCACCCCTTACTCCCTGCACCGCGCTGCCACCTGCTCCACCCCTCAGGTCCTTTCCGCGACACGCCCCTTCCTCGCCGAGTCGCCGCTGCCGTGCTCCCCTCCATCGCCGGTCGCCTCTCCCGCGCTCCCCTCCGTCTCCGAGCCGCCATTGACCTCGCGCGATGAGCGCGAGCGCTCCATCCTCTTCCATCTCCATATTCGGGATATTCAAGTTTCCCGATCCGATCCCGAAATGTCGGGAACCCGAATTTTAGGAAAACAGAATTTTTGAGTGATTTTCAGAATTCATTTCCTAAACCCCGGACTATTTTTTTCCCTATTTTCCCGTCCCGAAATTTCGGGAAATCCGGCACGCCCACCCTGAGCGGCTGAGCCTGTAGCCCACGTCCACAAGTGTCGAAAGGCCTCACGTTTTGGCGCCCAAATCCCAAATCTGCATTTCAGAGCCCCGCGCAAGCAGGGGCCTTCTCGATTCGGACCATCCGATACCCTCCGCCCGCCCCACAAGCGCCATCTCGCTCGCCGCCCTCGTCTTCCTGCTCTTGCCGGCCGCCGTCGCCTCTGCTTCCCTCTCTTCCACGGGAACCAACAAGAGGGAGAACGCGAATCACAAAGAAGGCGAGGCGATGCAGCCCAAGATCAACGCCTTCTTCAAGCGCCAGGCCCCGGAACCGGGTTCGAGCAGGTTCTTCATCTTTTTCCCCTCTTGGAATTGATGCAGGACTTCCCCCGACCTCGCAATTTCGATCTGTAATCGCGTCCTCATTTTCTTTCAAGTAGAAGGAAAGGGTTTCTGCACCGAATTGGTGACCTCCAGATTCACCTCTGCGAATCCGACTGATCTCTCTGCCTATGGTCTTGGGCAGTAGGGAAGGGAGCGGCGCGACGGAGGCGAAGAAGCCCAAGAAGAGCTGCGGCGACGCCAAGGTCCTGAACAAGAAGAGGAACTACGGGCAGTTCCACCTGGAGCTGGGGCAGCCCGACTTCCTCCTCCACATGTGCGCGGTCTGCGGCATGATGTACGCCCGCGGCAACGACGAGGACGAGAAGGTCCACAGGGCTTTCCACAAGAGCTACTTCGAGGGTGTCCCTTTCAAGGTCCACTGCTCCCACCCATCTGTCTTTGTGAAATTGCAGTGTGACTGTCCTTGTGTTTTCTGACCGAAGAGTTGCAGGGTTGGCGCGACGAAACCGTGGTTGCGAGGTCCGAGGGCGGTGAACGGATTGTTCTTGCAACCTGCGAAAATTCTTTCACGCGGAACAGCAAGGTATTTTATGCTTGCTAAACCCAACCCAGATGCATAACTTTCTGAAGAAATGAAGACTAAGTTAACTGATAGCTGTAATTTGTATGTGTTTGTGACTAATTACTGCTAGTCTGCTAGAAACCTGAACCACATCACAGACAATTCATATCTTGACATTTGAAATTTAGATGCAAATATGGCAGACTTAGGATGCAAACCTGTGCATGTGTCAGGTTCAGGAGGTGATCAAAGTGGTGGAGAAGGAGCTCGGGTTTGGTGAAGGCCAGCTCCTTCATAAGCTTTGCAAGGTAACCTGCAGTCTTAATTCCCATATATATGTATAACAACATCAATGCAGTATGTTTTGTCTTACTGAAAATAAATGGGTCTTTGTTGCGTAGGTTTATCTGTTCGTATCTGGTGGGAGGATAGTGGGATGCCTTGTTGCTGAACCGATAAAAGCAGCACATAAAGTTATTCCGAGCTCCTCATCGGAAGACCGAAGCAAGTTGCCGGACAATAAAACTGAATCAGCACAAGCACACCATACATTAGAGTTTGGGCAAATAAGTTTCAAGAGGGAAGTCTTAAGACGGCATAATCCTTCCGACAGGAACAAAGAAGAGAGCCAGGGCCCTGGTGCGATAATCTGCGAAGAACAAGCTGTCCCTGCTGTCTGTGGATTTCGGGCCATCTGGGTGGTGCCATCGCGCAGAAGGAAGAGAATAGGGTCGCAGCTAATGGATGCAGCAAGGTATGTTCTCCAGGCCTTTTTTTCCATATTTTGGTTTCTCTGATGCTTGTAGCCTTTTCATGCATTGAGAACTCATCACTGTCAAACATGAACTGTTCTGCTTAACAACGAGACATGATAGCATGACAGTGTCAATCTGCACAAAGACCACCTTTTCCAGAGTGCAGACAGTCTCGCTAGATCACTGGTTTATTGAGCTTTCCTCTCATGTCCTGACGTCGCTACGTTGATTTGTCTCCTGCAGGAAGAGCTTCCACGAAGGCAGCACATTGGGGATCTCGCAATGCGCGTTCAGTCCACCAACCTCTGCTGGGAAGGCACTGGCGTCGAGCTACTGCAAGACGAGTGCATTCTTAGTCTACAAGGAGGGAGATGTATGAGAGATGATGCTCCAAATATGGATAACTAATTGACACAGTTGCAAAACTTGTAATGTTGTACACTCGACTGATAAACAGCACACATTCTGTTCTAATGACACTTTGCCTATGTGATCCTCCTCGACGTTAGTTTCGTCACATGATTTCTTGTGATTACCTCATAATCTTCTTCAGTCAAGATAGTCAAATGTTGTGACATGCTATTATGGGTGTACCAATATCAGTAACTGATGTCATAATATTCAGACAATAAAAAAGAAAATAGCAGTAGGCAAATACAATCAGAATAACTGGAACGGCATAAGCACTCATGCTTGACTTTCTCATAAAAATAACTGCAGGACTATCATTCAATCACATTATCCAAGGATGAGATCATCTAAATACAAGCTAAAAAACAAACTAAATGGATACACCGTATTCTAGTGTTTCCTCGTTGATGGACCATGTATGGCGGCAGCTGCATACTCGTCAACTTCTGCTTTTGTCAGTGATGGCTTTAGCGACCTTACTGCCGCCTCAAAGTGAGCCTTCTGTATCGAACTTGCTGTAAGATCTTCTCTCAGTGCCAACATTCCTGCTTCAATGCACAGGCCTTCGAGATCAGCACCGGTGAACAGCTCGGTACGGTCGGCTATCTTCGCAAGGTCCACATCCTCCCCTAACTTCATCTTGCGTGTTTTGATGCGTAGTATCTCGTGGCGACCTTGCGCATCTGGTGGTGGAACATACAACACCTGCGGGTCAAGATAAAGTTATGGTCAGTTGCTGCCGATGAGCATGTCAGAGAGATACACGACAGCGGAATACCATATCAAAACGCCCTGGCCGGAGAAGAGCTGCATCGATTGCCTTGGGGCGATTAGTAGCAGCCAAAACAATAATCCCCTACAACAGAAAGCCAGATAGCCTCTTAACAAACAGAAAGGCAGATGAACAATACAATCATGACGAGAACTATCAGAAAGCTAAGAAGTACCGTGGCCAAATTTCAAAAAAAAAAAAGTACCGTGGCCAGTTCTAAACCATCCATTTCAGTCAACAAAGTTGATAGGAGTCTTTCTCCTACTGTGGCATTGCCACTGTCCCCATCAGGACCAGTTCTGCAAGATCATACAAGTGCCAACCTAAGTTATTCGTTGTAAAAGTAGTAATCCTGACGGTCAGTATGCAGTAGTGAAAAAAGATTCATAAGTACACAACTGAAGTTTGCATAAACCTTGGTTCTGGTTCAGATAAAAATAAACTTCACTAACAATTTCTAAGAAAACAGTGGGAAAACCCTAATTTTTAATACACGAACAAGTTTCTACATTGATGTGCACCATAACAAATACATATTCTTGATAAGATATTTGTAAAAGAAGTATATAAATGTTTGTATCCATCCATTCTCATTATTACTACAAGTTCTCTTTTGCTAAAACCACATATTACTTAATATAGATTTGAAGTGCTTATGTTCAATATCTAGGACAAAAGGATCTCAGTGCATACCTTTTAGGGGCAATTGCATCAGCCTCATCAAAAAATATAATGCTTGGAGCTGATAGACGTGCCCTCTGGAATGTTCTTCGCAACAAAGCTTCACCTTCTCCAACATACTTCGAGTATAGTTCTGCACCACTGATTTAAAATATATTTCAAAACCTAGATGGCTTTCAGTGAGTGCAATTAAACAGCAGGTGGCTAGGCTAAGTTTTCCTATTCCCATTAGTTTAACCTTATCCAAAGTTCCAAACAACAGGATACTATAACAACTGAACCAACAAATATTTATATTATGCGAGCTTGATCTGCATACCATATGAGAAATTGTTTTTGTGTCCAGAAAAAGAAGTTCATCTTTATTTCTTCCTCTGACCAGTACGTCAGTTCTCACTACTGGGATTAATTGATCTTAGCTTGACTGAATAAAATGTCTGAACTCTTTTGCATAGTGGAATACAGAGCTGCAATTTGATGCAAAGAGTGGAAACAATGATCATTCTGTGACGAACCTCAGAGAAAAGAAAGAAGCTTGGGCAGCATGTGCTGCAGCCTTGGCAAGGGTGGTCTTTGAGCACCCTGGAGGACCATGCAAAAGCACGCCACGGACTGGTGATATCCCTAGTCTAGCAAATGCAGCAGCATGTTTGATAGGCCACTCAACAGCTTGCTGCAGCTTTTTCTGAAGTATAGAAAGAATCACCATTACAACAGGTTTTCATTGTAACAAAGCCTAAAATGAAACATATCTCACCTTCAGATCTTTCAAACCTCCGATATCATCCCATGAAACAGTTGGAGCTTCTTTAGTTACCCCTCTTATCATGCTTGCTTTGACCAGAGATCTAGCAGACTCCCAATCTTCCATGAGTAGTGTGAGCACCTTCTCATCCTCAGGCGCATTTGATAATCTACGATAAGCAAGTCTGGCAGCTTCTCGGCATAGAGCTTTTAAATCAGCTCCAACATAACCGTTGCAGGACTCCCAATCTTCCATGAGTAGTGTGAGCAGCTTCTCATCCTCAGGCGCATTTGATAATCTACGATAAGCAAGTCTGGCAGCTTCTCGGCATAGAGCTTCTAAATCAGCTCCAACATAACCATTGCAGGACTCCCAATCTTCCATGAGTAGTGTGAGCAGCTTCTCATCCTCAGGCGCATTTGATAATCTACGATAAGCAAGTCTGGCAGCTTCTCGGCATAGAGCTTCTAAATCAGCTCCAACATAACCATTGCAGGATCCAGCAATAATTTGAAGCTCGACATTTTCATGAAGATGTAGATTCTTGGTATAAAGCTAGAGAAATAAGGTCTATAAGATTATACTTTAGGTAAATCAGTATATGGATTCAGACAATGCAGGTTTTCAGAGTCATGTTGCAAATATTTAGACTCAGTACACATAATGTCAAGCAAGCCATCAAAGGGATAGGCAACAAGGTATGAATTTTGACCGGAAGAGAAAATTTATGTTACCTTAAGAATCTGCAGCCTTTCTTCTACTGTAGGAACAGAGACCTCTATCTCTGAGTCAAAACGTCCTGGCCTTCTCAACGCTGGATCAATGGCATCCACCCTGCACATTATGAGACGAGAAATTTTTCAATAGAACTACTTTCCATGAGATGATACATAGACTACGGCCATGTCGTACTGGAGAGGCTCATAAACATGGCTGTTAAAATAGCAACTACAATCCCCCAGCTAGCATTGCCTACCTGTTCGTTGACGCAACAACAACTACGTGAGGAAGCTTCTTTGATGATTTCTTATTTCCATCCATCAGGGTTAGCAGCTGACCAACAATGCGGGACTCTTGCTCTCTCCTGCGAAAAGTACATACATTGAGAAAACATATTTCTGCGGGCGCAAAAGACGTAATAATATAATAAGCATACCTACTGTTACGCCGTGGGCATATAGCATCCAGTTCATCGATGAAAATGATGGCTGGCCTGCCCTGTGATGCCTGAGAGTAGGCTTCAGCAAAAGCTTCACGCATGAACTCCTCACCCTCTCCAGCGTGAGGTTTGTGCACATCATACGGGCTATCAAAGACAGGCACAATAAATCAATTAACACATGCTTAAATACACATGGGAAGCACATGGCACTTCTATTTGGCAGATTAAGATTTCGGGTATCAATGTTGTCAGGTGGGCATCGCATTCCCGAACAATGGCTTGGACCAGGCTTGTCTAACAAACACAGCAAGAAGTAATTGTAAGAGATAGAGTGGTCAATATTTGCAGGACGATCAAGACGGTGGCATTGCGAGTGCATTACCTTTCCAGTGCCAGGGGGTCCGTACAGCAGCAATCCTCTCGGCCACTGCAGAATACAAGCTCACACAACACACCGAGGAAACAATTGGTCAGACGAAGGCGCCATGGGTGCTAAAATTGGTGGGGGAGAGAAGAAGGGGACAGGCAGCCGGTTGTACCTTGAGGCCGAGCACGCGGGACTGGCGGGCGTAGACGAAGGGGTACACCACGAGCTCCCGGAGGGCTTGAAGGGCCATGCGGTTCCCGGCGACGGCCTCCTCCGCCCGCCAACCCCCGGCCGGCTCGCCGCCGTCTCCATTACCAGCACCGCCGCCGCCGCCGCCGCCGCCTATGATTCCTGCGGCCATCACCTCGCCTAGTATGCTAGTTTCAGTGCTCTCAGGGGTCCGGGCGGGGATGTGAAGATGTCGCGCGGCCACTGAAGAACGACGAAGGCTCCCTCCTTCCCGCCGATGTCCTATTTTTTGCGACGGCGACGGCGCCGGCTTGGGGATAGAGAGGACGAGGGAGGACGCCGCGTAATGACTAATGAGTAACCCTCGTTACGCAATGGGTCGGCCCAGCCAAATCCTATATATCTCGCCCAGCAGCGGCGCTAGAGAGAGCTCCTACTCTACGCGTTACGCGGAGGATGTAACGCTCCGCGCACCCCCGATGCTAGTGGGCTGGCCCAGTTTCGGCCGCTGGTAGCTCCTTTTCCGTGTGGGAATGCTGGTTCGACTGTTTTTTTGTTTTTGACAGAATTGGACTGTTTCATGATTACTCGTCTGTTTCGCTGCATTTTAAATCGAAACGAAAAAAACAATCTCGAAACCAATTCACAGTTTCTAACCCGCACGATATAAATCGGCCGTCCCTAATCTACAGAAATATATTTCAATTTAAAATGAAATATACACGAAAATTATGCGCATTCACGGGTATGTTCCATTCCTATACTTGGTTTCGAATTTTGCCCGATTATAACTTTTTAATTTTGAATCGATGTTCAGAACTGTTTAGCTAAATTTTATCAAATTCGTCGCACTCGGTTAACCGTTTGAAATATCATTTGACGACGAGGTTAATCTAAACGTAACACACAACTTCTATGTTGTAATTTTTTGTTTCGACGGTCGTATACAAGCAGATATTTTACTGTAGATTTGAACGTGTTTACACTCTGTTGAGTGTATCTCGCTTCTCCAACCTGTGTCGCCGTCGCTCGCCGCGGTTAACTCCGCCATCGTCGTTGCACTAACGTTGTCCTGTGCTGCCACCGCAACGCACCGATGCCACCGCGGCGTTGTCCAGCTCACCGCTCTTCATGGTGTTGTTACGTAGATTGTTCTAATTTCAAAATCTAAACTTTTTTAAATATTAATATTTTCAAATTTAATAGTTTACCAAAATCTGAACCATTTTCAAAACTAAACATTTTAAAATATGAATATCTTTTGTTTAGGAAAACCCGTGAACGGAATATAGGTTTGAATGATTTGGAAAACTCAGTGAACGAAATCAATGTTTGAGTGGACTTGGAAACCCAGTGAATGAAATCTAGATTTGAACGATTTGAAAAAACCCGGTTAACGGAATCTTTGTTTGAATGGATTTGAAAATCGTGTGAATGAAATCTACGTTTGCAGATTTGTAAACCGCTTGAACAGAATCTAGGTTTGAACATATTTGAAAAACACGAAATCTAGATTTGATTTAGGAAACACGATAAACGGAATCTAGTTTGAACGGATTTAGAATACCAGGTGAACAGAATCTAGATTTGAACGGATTTGAAAACCGCGTGAACAGAATCTAGGTTTGAACAATATGAAAACCCGGTCAACAGAATCTAGGTTTAAACGGATTTAGAAAACCCGTTGAACGGAATCTAGGTTTGAACGAATTTAGAAAACCCGGTGAACGGAATCTATGTTTGAACGGATTTGGAAACCGCGTGAATGGAATCTTGGTTTGAAAATATTTGAAAAACTCGGTGAACGGAATCTAGGTTTGAACGGACTTAGAATACCTAGTGAACGGAATCTAGGTTTGAACGGATTTGGAAACCGCATGAACGAAATCTAGGTTTGAACAGATTTGAAAAACCATGTAAACGAAACCTAAGTTTGAACGATTTTGAAACCAGTAAATAGAATCTTTGCTTGAATGATTTGGAAAAACAAGGTGAACGAACCTGGTTTTGAATGGATTTGAAAAACCCGGTGAACATTTGAACGGTTTTTTAAATATGAACATTCATGTCATTTGAACTATTTTTAAATATAACCATTTATGTCATTTGAAAGATTTTTTAAAATATGAACATTTATCTTATTTGAACGATTTTCTAAATCTGAACATTTATGGCATTTGAAAGATTTTAAACATGAATATTTATGTCATGTGAACGATTTTTCAATATGAACATTTATATTATCTAGACATTTTTTAAATATGAACATTTATGTGATTTGAACATTTTTTCAATATGAAAATTTATATTATTTGAGCATTTATGTTATTTGAATAATTTTCGAATGTGAACATTTATGTTATTTGAAGGTTTTTCATAAAATAGCATTCATCCCATTTGAACGATTTTCCAATGTGAACATTTTATTAATATGGCCGATTTTTCCAATAAGAACATTTATGTAAACATTAATTCAAAAATATGAACATGTATGGTATTTGAACGACTTTTAATTTTCCAAAAACATAAAAACATTGGTTTCTAATATAAAACCAGAAAAAAGGAAAAATAAAACATAAAAAAGAAGAAAGAAACAGCCAAAAAAATAAAACGAAAAGAAAAAGAAACGGCAAAACAAAAAGGAAAAGAACGACCTAGAAATACCAAATTGCGGCTGAAGGTACTATTGGGTCGGCCCACGTTGCGACGAAGGGTGCGCAGAGCGCTATGCGCTCCGCGGTATGCGGCAACTAGGTTTCGCCGGCGCTAGACGGCCGCGCCGCCTGAAGGGCGCCGCTGCTGGGCCGGCCTATCTCGTGTTTTTTTCCTTTTCTTCTCTGTTTCTTCTCTGTTTTTTTATTTTCGTTTTTCTTTTTCTTCTGTTTTTCTTTTCGTTTCTTATTTTCGTATTTCTTTCGAAAAATCCAAATTTGAAAATTGTTCAAATTCGAAATTTATTCATTTTCTGAAAATTGTTCAAATTCGAAATTTGTACAAATTCGAATTTTGTTTCAAATTTGTTTTTATTCATTTTTGGAAAATTATTCAAATTCAAAATTTGTTCATTTTCAAAAAAAATATTCATTTTCAAAACTTATTTAAATTCAAAAAAAATTAGTTGTTGAAAATTGTTCAAATTCAAAATTTGTTCACTTTAAAAAAAATCAAATTCGACATTTCTTAATTTTGAAAATTGTTCAAATTCGAAAATTGTTGAAAATCAAAATTTGCTGAAATTCGAAAATTGTTCATTTAAAAAAAATTGGAATAAATAAATGAAATGAAAAAACATAAGAGAAAATGAAAAAAAAAGTAAAGACTCGCCGGATGGGCCGGTCCGTTAGCGGGCACCCTTAAGGCGGCGCTAGCGCGGAGCGTCGCCTG